>KK121407.1:372161-413885 GCA_000611955.2 Stegodyphus mimosarum | reverse complement strand
GTTCATTTTTCAAACTGTTGCCACAAAATACTGCAGCCCTGTATTATATTTAAAAAATTAAATAATGAAGAATCTGCATAAAAGTATTATATTTCTCCAAGTGTGATAAAACAACAGTACCTAGAGCCATCGAATTTTGAATAACATAGGTTTCTACCCGAATATGGTCATCTGGAAGACCGAATTTAGAATTTGTTTTATTATCTATTCCATACTTTGTAAAAACTTTAACGAATTTTTGATGAACAAACTCAAACGATTTCGAGCAATGGTAACACTCTAGGGGGGATGAAAACCTTTTTATGTAAAACGTGCGGAAATATGTATCAGAAATTCTAAAGATACATTCATTTTAAAATTACTTTGCGATATTGCTGTTGAATTGAATTTTATGGTTTAAGTGCGAAGAATGTGATATTTAATAAATAAAGGTAACACATAAAACATTAAAAAATGCCTCTTTGGACGTAATTTAAAATCTTTAACCTTTCAGATTTTTTATTTATTTTTTTTTTATATTTTCATAGTTATTTTATTTCTTTTTTACTTAAGATTCATGTTGATTCACAAGAACATTTGTCGTGATTTTTTTTAAAAATAATTTTTGAGCTATTCTATTCTTCGTGTTATTCTAGAATTCTACGTCTTTTTCTTTCTTATATTTAGTTTTACTGCATTTCGTTTGTTTTTAAAAATATTTTATGCCATGTATTTGTTTGATTTCTTGAAAATGAGTTTTCCAGTTTTATCATAGATTAACTTCGGATATTATTTGTCTGCTTTAATGACTGTATCCTGGAAACATCTAGTATAGCTCACATCTGTCATAGCAAACACAACTAAGAATCCTCTGCTGTTTTTTTAATCCATCTAGTCTTGTGTCATTCATATTTTTGTCTGATTTTCGTATGAATCGTGCAGTGCATTGTGTAATGTACAAGTATTATCTAAGTACTATGCTTCTGTGATGATTGAAAGGTAAAGATGATGGAAAGATTAGTGTGAATTCCAATAATAACTAATTAGCATCTGGGGTCCAATAATAACTAATTAGTATCTGGGGTCCGATAATAACTAATTAGCATTAGATGTGTGATTTTGTGTTTGCTAAATGTTAAGTTTTTTCTGTGTGATCTCAATTGGATTATTTGCTGTTTTTCGGGTAATCACAAACAAAAATTAGTATGGAATGTACCCTATTCAAGGGTATTGTTGGAAAAAAATTCATTCAGATGTTATATGTATATTTACTAATGATTCTTATTTTTTTTTATTAAGATGGAGGGAGAAAAATTTCAAATTCTGTGGTTTGCATGAAATTTGGCATGAGTAGACTTATAATTTACGTATTTCACAAGTTATCAAATTTCTAATATCTAAAGAAGTTATGAAGCAAAGTATCGTAATTTTATTTCAGTTAATTATGTTTATTTCAGTAAGAGGCATGGGACATCTTAAGATTAAGGGATTTGACATGTAATCAGAAAACCTTCAGTAGACTGGTATGACAATAAACAGTCTTAAACTTTTCAGTAACAATGGCTAGTATTCCATTGCTAATGATTTTTTAAACCTTTAATTCCAGATTTATCATCATGTTAAATCTAATAAGATGACATGTAGGAGTTATAAAATTGAAAATATGAAATAATGATGTATTTTTTATCATAAAGAATTCAAAATTTACAAAAAAACTCATTTGTTTCTTTTCTTAAACATTTTCTGTGTAATTGCTTAAGCTGTTTTGTATTTTACTAATATTTTTTCTATGTTTTATAGAGAGACATATTTTCTTGTTCAGTTTCAGAATTCTATTGTTTAAATCTTGTAATTGCAGTGTCAAGAATTTCCCCTAAACTATCAATCGAAATATTTTCAAAAAACCCTTTCTTTTACTTTCTTCATGATAGTAGCTATAGTTTCTTGATTAGAACCATACTGCAGATTTCGCTGTCCATTAATTTGTTGCTGATTGAAGTATTGTCATTGTAAAGGAAATTTATTTTGTTGTCTCCATTTATTATCCGTTTTTCACATTTCTTCACAAATTTTGTTAATCAGAAAATTTCGCCTTCTATAGCATTCAGAATCTTTACAAAGTAAGATTTTGTTTGTTTTATTTAGAAATTGCAGTTTCTTAAGCCCACATCTGTTCAACACTTTTCTGCGCCAAGATTATTGTAGAAGACAATTGCCAAATATATCTTCTTGCTTTGCAGATACTGCTGCAGTTCAAAATTTGAAACTCTTTTCAACATATTCAAAAATTCAAATTTTAATTTTGATAAGATGGGTCTAATAATAATGGCCTGCGGAAAATAATAAGGTGAATAAATTTGCTATATTAACTGAGTGTAAATTCTTTGTAATCTAATTCTTCATTTTTCGCTGCTATGCCAACAAAAGAAAACGAGCTTGAGCAAAATCCTACTCTAAACAAATGTCTTTATGCTTCACTTTTTGTTCATGTCAGATAGAAAAATGTCCGTAACCATTCAAACCACCCCCTTCATAACCATTCAAGGCCTCAAAAAATGATTGTGGCTAATTGGTTTTTACCTCTCTCTATTTTTTTAATATTATATTCTTAATTCTTAGATATTCCAAAAAAAAATTGCAGGTGGTCCAAACCACCCAAGCATTCAATTCCAAATATTGAGAATCTAAATTTTTTGCTTTGCACTGTACAAGTTTCAATTAAATTATTTAAATCGCACTGACATTTTTAGGCATATTTTTTCTTATTATTTAATGCTAGCTGTGGACAAATGTAATCACATTTGGTAGTGTTAATATGTCAGGAATTTAGTTTATGTGTATGATTTTGTGTATTCTTCGCTTACAGACATTTAAAATTGGATTCACTGAGCAACACATATGATGGCAGAGTGTAATAGACCTAAGTGCGCTTGTTTCACATATCACAGAAATTTTTATTTTAGAACTGTTGAGTGGGAACATTGTGAAAAGTTTTATTTCTGAAAGTTATATTTTATAAGCAACATCTACTTCAAAAAGAAACTTTGAAAATTAATGAATTAAAAAATACTTTATTACAGAAGATTAAACATAGCAAGAGCTATCACCATCTCCAAACCCATAGCATTCTTTACTTATATATATATATACTCAATATTTTACAATCAAGAAAACCATCAATGTTGCCAGATATTAAGACAAATGTTTTGATTCAACTTGAATAAAAACTTAATAAAATTGTTAAAGTTATAAAGGTAAGCAGTTTACATAACATTTGTGAAAATTATTTACCAAAAAAATGTAAAAAATATCTCAAAAAGTAATTATAAGATATATTTTATTATCTAATGCAGTAACTCCATTTTACATTTTACTTGTGCAAGTAATATGAATAATGGTGTATTAAATTCTGTATATTTATGAAACCTTTCCATAGTACTGAAACTGTTTTTGTAAAATACAGTACATAAATTTAAAAAAAAATTGCAGCAGAAAATGCATGTCCAGGATCATTATTTATGGTTCTGTCACCATCTTGTCTATAATTTTTTTTTAAATTTCTCTGTTAAATACATTATTTTTTAAATTTTCCTGATAGTCATTAAATAAAAAGGTGCATTAGGTGTATTCTAAAATAAAAGAGTATTTCCACTTTGTTTTTCTGGGAAATGTATGATTATGTGCTTGATCATTTCACTTTTAGAATGCATTTCAATGATTTTGGCATAGTTTTGATAGTTATTTGATATTTTTAGATTAATTGACCGTACAAATATTGCCACAAATCAGAAGTTTCTGAAACATGTAAGTTGCTTTCATCTTTTCCTTTATTAAACTTTTTCATTTTTACTTTTTTTCTGGTTCTCTGCTTCTGATTGTAATTTTTTCACATATATGTTAAGAAATTCATAGGAATGCATAACTGGTTGTTTGCTCTTGTGATAGAATCATATATTATGTGAAAGTGAATGTTTTGGTTTTGCTGAAGTGTTAATATTTAGATTAAAATATTAAAAAAAAATCTGTTTCTTATTATCATGAATACAATTTTCGAAAACATGTGAAGATGAATAAAATTTTACTCTTTGAAATTAAATAGTGTGTGTAGTTTCAATAGTAAAATAATTATTTATTCACATGCTAAAGTACATTGAGATTGCAAACAACTGTCTACTGACAAAAGCTAGAATTCGAATGAATGATCTCGTGCTCAAATCGTTTTGTTATATAAATTTCAAAATTAAAGGGTAGCTGTACAAGTGGTGACTGTGTAAAGACTAATTAATATTCTGCTGAGTATAATTATTTATTGTAATTTCATGCTACTGAGTGCAAAAATCGGCAGAACTTGCAAATAAGGTGACTGTGAGTAAATCATAAGAGGAAATATTTTCAACATTCTACACATATAAAAGTAAAGCTTTAAGTTTGAAGGCGGTCAGATGTTGTTAATCATATCTAGAAGAATATTTAGATAAAGGCCTGAAAAGGTGAGTGGTCCTTAAACTCAGGGCAACTCAAACACTGTTGGGTATCTTCAAAGAAGAGAAAAATTCCCATAGGATGCTTATGAATTTGGAACTACTACTTAAGCATGAGAACAATTAGTCACATTAATGATCTGGAGCATCCAAATGTATTCAGCCTCTGATAACCATTATTTATGAGTGCTAGTGTGGAGAAACCATTCTGCAATTGTTATAGTTGGCTGCAGACCTCTTCACTGCTACTAGTCCTCAAATAATTCCCAAGGAGTCTTACTTCAAAATGCAAAGCCTTTTATGGAATTGCAGAGTTCTGTTTTTGATGCAGAGGTTTATAGGATTATTTTTACGCTTCCTCTTCCAAAACAAGTGAATTTCCACTATGGAAACTGTGTGTAATGGGTATGCATTGGATGTTTGCATGGTTCAGGCACTCTCTACCTGCATTCTCCAATCAAGAATCACTATATTAACTTAACTGGATTCATCTGTGAATAACAAGGCCCCACCTATCACCGAGCAGTTAAGAACCACCGAGTACTGTTAATTTGATCCAAGCTCTAACCCAGGCAAAAGGGCTGGCTGCATGGTTGGTTCACTTATGTGTAAGATGAATATGAACTTGTTTTCCGTAGAAGGCCTTCCACAAAAGCATCTAATCCCCTTAAGCAGATAGCATTTATGTGCTTTATTCAAACAACCCATGAAAACACTTTGCCCTATTTATCTTTACCCAATTGAAAAGGAAGGTGATAAATTGTAAATGCTGTTGGCTATGATATGTGAAACTCAGACTGCAGTACAGCTGAAAAGACTGTACTTATGAAGGCTTTGGTAAGCAAAGAGTGCACTTATTTGGTACCATTGGCTGCTGAGAATTCCTATGCCCATTGTTTAGTGACTATATAATGCTTTCTTTGTACATGCAATAACAGCTAATGGTCTTCTAATACTGCAGCTATCTCCAGATGACCTTGACATCTGCAAAATTAAGTACAGTACCTGCCGGTTATTAAAATCGCTTCCGTTCACTTTAGGTGATTTCAGTATTGCAAATTAGGGTATCACTTTGAACTTATTTTGTCAGATAGTAACTAGTTAATTTAATACTTAATGATTGAATTACTTCAGAAATTTGGAAAATCTTCTTTTATATAAGAATTTTCGAATTACATACCTGATGAAATTTTGAAACTTCTCCAAAGAATGCTATCCATATTTGTTTTGTATTATTTGTCAATAGTCTTTCAGTTGTGTGTTCAAGTTCATAAAACTGTTGGTAGATTTTCTGATATCTACCAATTCAGTTCAAGAGTTCTTAGATTTTGCAATGCTTTTCTGGGTTCAACTGAGGTTGGCATGTAGTCACTTTCTTCCATTCTTCCATATGGCTTTCACTGTCAGTTTCTGCAACTCTTTTAGCACTTTATGTGCTTTATTCAAAAACCTATGAAAACACTTAGCCTTATTCATCTTTACCCCGTTGAAAAGGAAGTTGATAAATTGTAGATGCTGTTGGCTATGATATGTGAAACGCAGAATGAGCTGTTTTCATATCAAAAGACTATACTTATGAAGGCCTTGGTATCACCATATATAATATCATAGTCAGTGTTTTCAGATGCTATCTCAATATTATCATTAATTGCAATATATTGTAGAAACAAATTTTAATAATTTCATCCATTGATGTCCGAAATATTAGAAATAGCTTGCAGTTCCTCAGTGGCTTCCTCTAAATAAAAAACACATTTTCTAAAACCGTTTGTAATTGTGTTATGTGAGACTGCTTTCCATGCATTGACTATTATATGCATAGCCTTAAGCAAAGATACCAACTTAGTTATCTCCTTCGGAGTGCTTGCATTTTCACAAGATTCACATTTTTGTAATGACTTTTGAAACCTTTTATAATACCTTGGTCTAAAGACTGAATGATAGAAATCATATTTATGGTAAGAAACATTAATTTAATGTTCTTCGAAAAATATCAGAGAGGCGTGCAGCACAGCTGTTTAATAGGAAAGCTGTTTTTTTCATTTTTCAGCCCCATTTCAAAAGGAAATCATTAAAAGTACTGCTTGTCATCTATGTGTTCTTGTTATTATTGTAAGTTAAATTTTTGACTCCTTTTAAATGTTGAGGTTTTCTACATTTTCCAATAGTCAGTGGCATCCTGTTAATTTTTGCATCCATATTCCACATTAATAACACAGTAAATTTAGTCTTTTAATTTCTTAATACCAACTGCTGTTACACTTTTAAATATTAATGTGTGCTCCAATAATGCTCTTTCAAACAGACCAGTTTCATCTGTGTTATAAATTTTGTGTGGCTTGTAGTCTTTTACAAGCCTTGTGAAACATCTTTTATCCAGTTCGCAGTCGAATTAAGCAGATCTCCCCTTGTTTCTCATTATGTAATTTCCGATAAACAATTCTATTTCTCTTTTCATCTTGTGAGCCACCCATCATTTGGTAAAAAAATTTTTCTTATCATTTTAGCAAATTCTACAGTTTTTGTGGTTAAAAGACTTTTGTGGTTAAATTGGAAAATTTTGTAGTCTAATAGCCTGAAACCGTTCTAGGAGAGTGGTTTCAATGTCTCTCGATTTTTCATCCTTTTTACGCTTCCTTGAGTCATCTGCATTTTCTGTATACTTCTTTATCAATTTTATTTCTTTGTTTAAGTAAACTACACAATTCTCTTTGGAAAGTTCCCATTTTTAAATGATGCTTTTTTTTCATTGCATTTGCCAGACATGCCAGAATCTTTTAGCAATTTATCCTTTTCTTTTAGGCTTTAATCATTTCATTTGGCCGTTTTCAGTATTTTACTAGCCATGCACACAGCAAATAAAAAAGTATTTGTTGCAGTGATTTTTCAAATCCAGAATTCACATTTCTAGACAACTGGAAGTTTGCACCATGCCTATCAAGTCGACCTTTCATTTCTTGGTTATTATATGTGTAATGAATATTTTTTTCTTCAGCCTCCATTGATTACTCCCCTTTTCCAATCAAAGATTTATGTACAATACAGAGGCTGTTCACACATTTTTTAGATGATTTTGCTTTGCTATAAAAAAATTCGTCTGCGTAGAAATATGTCTTTGTAACTGCAGCTGTATTTTTGAAAGTATTAATTATGATTTGCTATTTGAAAGGTTTTGACAATTTTGAAAGTGTAATTTATCATCTGCTATTTGACAAATTTGTTTTCATGCAAAACAGCAGTTTTAAAGAAACAGTGGATGATGGAAAGCTATGTCTGTACTCTTTCTGAAGAAAATTATTCATATCTAATTATTATAAAACATGTGAAAAACATACTTTTTTATGTCTAAAACTGTGATAAGTAATATTGTGAGCAAGGTGGGAAAAAAAAAGTCAATGATTGGCTTTGAGTCGAAAAATTGTTCCAAATAATATCCAAGGAAAAAACAGAGTGTTTTGAATTTTGCAAGTTTAAGATCTTTAATGTTAAAAGAAATTCCGCCAAGTCAAAAGATAGTAGCAAAATCATTAAAATTCTCACTATCAGCTGTAAACAGTGATTAATGTTGATTTGAATCTTATAAAAGACAAAGAAAAAAATAATGTGTATCTTCTTTCCCAGTGATATATCGGTGAATGCAGATGCGCTGCAAATTCTTTATGAGAAACACTTTTCCAGACAAAAATGGAAAAATTTTGTCATAATAGGTGTCAATAAATCTTAGGTGTATTTAAGTGACTGCAATAATAATACATCCATTCTTATCATCAAAGAGAAATATATGGAATTGATCTTAAAACAGGATTCAAAGAATCTGAAGAATGTTTCTCAAAGGGATTTATGATTGTTGTTGGTTTTCCATATAATGGCAAATTAAAAATAAGGAAAGTGGAGAAAAATATTAAGATGAATTCCATATATTATCCGGAACGCATGAAATACCTCCTCTTTAACCATAGTGCCATAAATCAGTAGAATTGCATAAAGACAAAGCAGATAGCCACAGGTCAAAATCCACTATTAATTTCCTCTAAAAATTGGAACAAGAAACGGATATCAAGCACCACCCTTGAGTGAGATCCCTACTAAATATTCTGATGTTATCACCCATGCATTTTTTTCGGATTGTCCAAACATTGTCCTCCAACCCTCCGTGTACTTTAGAAAGCTGTTCAAGAGAAATGGGATAAAATACCGCTTCCCACTTTACAAAAGGCTGTATTACTCTTGAAATGATGATATAGAAAGATAGTGAAGAATAAGAGTTATCAAACACCACATTTAAAATACAAAAATTTTAGGTAAAATATTTCTGTAAATGCAAGGAAATTATCTGAAAATGTGCAAACAGCCTCTGTAATGCAAGGAAGCATTTCATGCTTCATTCTGAGAACAGTCTGCAAACTTAATGTGTGTATGCACTTCTATCCGCTATTAGCTGCTGTTCAAGAAAGGGAACTAGTGCTCACTTAAGCACCACCTTTTCTTTAATTCTTAGAAATGTTTACTTATTTCCAACCAGAGAAATTGTTTCCAATGCTTTCAGAGGATTGTTTTTGTTAATCATGGGGTAAAGGTATTCTGGCTGTCCCAGCTCTAGTCTGGACAGAAAAATTTGCAAAGAGTGTGTGACAGGGGCTAGGAAAGGGTACTCATCACTTTCACTAGCCCCTGTCAGACATACTGGCCTTGGAGTCAACGGCCATACCATGCTGAAAGTACCGGTTCTCGTCCGATCACCGAAGATTGGCCTTGGTTTTAATTATACTGGCTGAAAGTTCTGCTAAACCCATTTTATTGAAGCACTCCATAATTGAAAGTTGAATGAACTACATACAGCTTTTGTCAGCCGTACTGAGGATCTGTCTTTTGCCAGTTTCAGTTTTATAAGTGGTAATTTTTCTATTGATTATTATATATTAATTTGGTTCCTGAAAATTTGAACCGAATAAACTGCAGAGTTTATAAACCATTAAGTTTAATAAGTGGGGGGTACTTTGTTTCCATGCTTAAAAAATGATTCCAGTGAGATCGTTCTTTGAGAAATTTTCAGCTCTAAAGATATTCCACTGTGTGTGACCTACCTCGAATCTATCGAATACTCACCAAGATTCTGGCTTTCATTTTATATCTTTCAGACTTAATTAATGACATGTGATCATTTTCAAACTTACAGCTCCAAGATATGTGTACAAAATTAAACATGGTTCCCTTTCAGATTTGTGGAATTTGCGTACTGTCCAAATACGAGGCACGTCCAGAAAGTAAGTTCCGTTTCAATTTATCTCCGCTGCAGCTCTGCGATCGCAGTTCCGCACATGCGCAGTAGACGCTCTGTATCAAGGAGAAGAAACGCGCGCCATTTGGAGATCGCTGTCAGTCACGTACGCTTTGTTGTGCTTGTTTACAATGTCGGTGTTGATTGAAAATCCCGCCGCTTGTGAAATCAGATCTGTGATTCGTTTTCTGAATGCGAGGAAAGTGAAACCTAGTGAAATTTATCGGCAAATTTGCGATGTTTACGGACCAAAAGCGATGAGTGATTCAATGGTGAGAAGATGGGTCCGAAAGTTCAATGACGGACGTAGTGATGCGCACGATGAAGAACGAAGTGGGCGTCCATCTTTGGTTACAGAAGAACTGGTTCACGCGATTGATGACAAGATCCATGAAAACCGAAGGTTTACAATTAGTGCTCTCGCTATGGAATTTCCCCAAATTTCACGATCACTAATGCATGAAATTGTTACCGAAAAACTGAAATTTCGTAAACTTTGCTCACGTTGGGTACCAAAGATTCTTACTGAGCAACACAAAACAAAACGGATGGGTAGTGCACTTCAGTTTTTGACCCGTTATGCTGAAAGCGGTGAAGAATTTCTGACACAGATAGTCACAGGAGATGAAACTTGGGTTTCTTACGACACCCCTGAAAGTAAGCGGCAATCAATGGAATGGAGGCACACTTCATCCCCAGCAAAGGTTAAGCCGAAGCAAATCTTGACACCTCGAAAAATGATGTGCACAGTGTTCTGGGACTGGAAAGGCATCTTACTCATTAATTTCTTACCGCGTGGTCAAACAATCAGAGCAGATGCTTATTGCGAGACACTTCGGAAATTGCGCCGTGCAATTCAGAATAAGCGCCGAGGATTGCTGTCAAAAGGTGTTGTTTTTCTTCACGACAACGCACGACCACACACTGCAAATGTGACGAAAAACCTCCTACAGGGATTTGGCTGGGACGTGTTTGACCATCCTCCGTACAGCCCTGACCTCGCTCCTAGCGACTTTCATCTGTTCTTACATCTTAAGTCTTTCCTTGGCGGTCAACACTTTAACAATGACGACGAGCTGAAAGAAACTGTTTCCAACTGGTTGAAGACACAGGCGGCAAATTTCTATGAAGAAGGTATACAAAAACTTGTGCCACGCTATGACAAATGCCTGCAATATTTCGGCAGTTATGTGGAAAAGTAGTTTAAGAGTTGTTGAATTTTGTGCAATAAATAACTTTTCTGTAGCTGTACACAATTTACTTTTATTACCAAACGGAACTTACTTTCTGGACGTACATTGTATCTTTACAGCTGTAGTTTTTCATAGTAAATAGCATTTTAAGTACCATAAATTATACCTGATGGGATTTTCATCATTCTTTGACAACTAGCGTGGCTTTTACAATTTTGAACACAAATCGATTTATATAATAAAATACATTTTAAAGAATTTGATGTACTATTGTGAATCCCATTCTTTTATTTATTGGAATATTGACTTGTAAAAGTGCAATGGTCAAACTTATTTTTCTGCTTAACTTCAATTTTGAAACATGGAATTATCAGCAACTACTATTCTTTCATTAAAACTTTTCCCACAATTCTTATGCATTAATAAGAATCTTAGTCTACTCAGCATGTTACTTCCATAACATAAAACAATTAACTTGTACTTTTTACTATGGGTAGATTCTGATGTTTCTTTTTTTTTTAATCTTTTTTCCTTTGTGCTGTTTTATTATAACTGGGATTTTAAATATCTAGTTATCAAAAATACTTAAATGGCAGTGGATGAGATTTGATTATTCATTTCTCACTTAAAATACAATAGTGATGGATGAAAAGAACCTAACAGTTTTGCTTAATGTTGAAAAATCAAGTCCTGTTCAATTTTGTCATAACATATCTTAAGACAGTGATGTACAAAACTGTATGACTAACTGATACACATGGATCGTTAAAATGCATTGATTGTATCTTGGGTATGAGATGTCAGGCTTGCTATTCTGGCAGGTTGGATTCACTTAGCAGAAATATGAAGTGCATATCTTGAATGGAGTGAACAATAGTGAAATAATGTTAATATAGCAGAACTTAAATTATCTGGACTAACTGGAACCTTAATCCTTCAGGAAGGATGGACTTTTTTCGCCAATAGATCACCATGCTAAATACCAGTCAATGCTCTTAGTCAATAAAATTGATGTGTTAAACTTAAAACTTATTGAATGCTTCTTCTAAGAAAAGGTCATTTAAATTTCATTATGACAAATTTTTTTAATCATGTTTTCGCTTTTCGAAAAGTAAAACTAATAATAATACAAAGTATAGAAGTAAAATGTCTTATTATTCTTGTATATGTATGTTGTATAGTTTCACACTCCCTGAATAAAATTTTCAGCAAATATTAGCCAAGAGAGGCTGAATATGTGGTAAAAAGTTTGTTCTCTTTCTTATTGTTCTATTCTTCTATTTTCTTTTTTATTGTAAATTCTTGGGGTACAACAATTTTAATCAACTCCCAACCTCACAACTTGTCATGCAAGTAATTAATAGTAATCCCACCACTTGAAGTCATGCTAACTTTTTACCAACTTTTATTTTAAAGGATATGAATCACTAGTGGGTAATTGGTTACAATTTCAGGAGTTGTCTTAGATTATATTGTCTCTTTGCCATAATAGTTGGGAAAGAGCATCATTTCTTCAGTACCCTAGGGCAGCTGCCTTGTTTGCAGGGTAGCCAGCTGTCATAAACTTTGTCATTTGTTTGAATCTGGAGAAAAGGTGGATGTTATAAGTATATAGTATGTTTTGTGCCGTGGGAGCACTTAAAATACAGTCAGGTTGAAGATCCTCTGGAGAGCATTATAGCATCTGTGATAGATTAAGAAGAGGGGAGGCACTCAGTTGACCATTGTTGCATTGCACATCTTGAGGGTCAAGGAGATGAATTTTTTGCAACAAATTAGTCATAATGCCATTTGAAAATCTCAAACCTCTTCCTTCTTCCTTAATTTCACTGTGATCACTGTGATATTTTTTAACATAGAGTTTAAAAGAGCAGTTGGTGTTCAATAGCTTAAAAAAACAAGTATTATAGTGTATAATAATTCGTTGATTCCTTTGAAAAAACATTTGCACTCAAAGGTTTTCGTCAGCTGATCAGAGTGTGAATAACATGGTATGCGTCATACAAATCCCTGATCTGTCTTAATTACCACACTCCATGTTGGTATTTATCTTCAGCATGGTTTTTCTCTCCTTTTTCTGCCAGCTTTTATACTTAAAGCTCAGAAGAGTTTAATGTAATTACTGATTAATAATGTTGTAAATGATGCTGTGAATATCAGAAAAATTTTGGAGGAAAACTCTTTTAACATTATTACCATAAAAATATTTCTTCTCCCTTTTATTTTTTTAAACCAAATAGCCTGACATTTGCAACATCTGGTAACTAGGGCTGGAATAATGCAAAAAGCTACTTAAGTGTTGCTAGAATCATACAGAACAAAGTTAATTATTAGTCATCTGAACACAATTAGGGTAGTTTAAGGCCAAGTATTCATTAAGGGTTTCCAATGCTCTGTTTCTTTTGTCAGAGAGAGACGCATGATCATGAGGACGTTGGGGCTCCCTAAATGTGGAGTTTTAGGCTTGAGCCTTCTGAGCTGAGGCAGTAAGCGGGCCCTAGAATTCAGTTTATTAAACAAGCTGAAAGTATATGCGTACTTCTTAAGCCATTGTGATTTAATGTAAAAAATATCAAGTGAGAGAATAGATACAGACCTTGGTAATTTTGGCATGTACTTAGAGCGGTGGTTCTAAACCTGTTTTACCCCATGCATTGCTTTCTTTTCATAATTGCTATGATATCACCTCCTGTCATTTCCAAAATTCAAAAAATGCATATAAATTATTTAGATTTTGATTATTTTTAATGTGCTTTTAAAAATTAAGCAACAAAAAGGTATAGAAAATGTTGATAAATAACTTAAACAAATGTTGTTTTTATGGTTTTTAAACTAAAACTTAATACTTAACAACTAAATAAAAATTTGACTGCACCCCTGAAACTATGAAATCCCCCAGGGGGAATTAATTCCTAGTTGAGAATCTCTTACTTAGATTGTTTACGTAGTCGAAATCATTCCAGTGAGGCTAATGTGCACAGGAAAAGAATAATTAAGTGCAAAGACTTTTACTGAATTTAACCCATGCTGATTTAGTTCTTTTGTGTGTGTGTATTACAATAATTGTATCAATCTTCCAATGTTCATTATTATTGCTATTATTATCAACTGGTGAGTGATTGATGTTATGAAAATTTTTCTTCCATGTTTCCGTCTAAGAAAGTTTCAGATGCAAATTAGAAAACATGTATTGAAGCAATAAGACTATTAAACATCAGCTTAGGGTGTTATATGCACTTTCATCGTTATAAATATAGCATAAATGTGAAAGAAGTTTATTGCTGTCAAACAGCAGTTGAAGCTGATGTAGCTAACTTTAAAAACCTGTACAAGGGAATAAGGGTAAAATGTGTTGAGCCTCACATTGAAGGGGAGATTTGAGCTAGAGTTTCTCATTGTGATTTCTGTGCATAATCATTCCTTATATGAGTGCACTTATACATTTTGTGCTGCAATTTTTTTATAATCACCTTGTTTGATTTGTCCTGAATTTTGAATGACAGCATTAAAAACCTCGTCATCTATGTTGAAATTAAGTCCTCAAAATGAATTCTTCGTATCAAGGAATAGATGAAAATCTGACAGGGCCAGTCTGTAGAATAAGTTATACGGGGAAATGAGAGGAAGTCACAGTTGACCTAACCAGCTTGTATAGTTGTGACACGATGAAGAAGTGTATTGTCTTGACGCAAAATGATTTCTCTGATAATTCAGAAGGAAACATGTCAGTTTCATAAAATTTCACACAGTGTGTCTTAAAACTCCAACCTAACATCCTATGAAATTTTAACTGCATAGCATATCTTCTTGCCTCTGAGTCTCAGAACTTTTCACACTTCTTGAGTGAGTATCAGTGCAAGATAATAATTTTATTTTAATTAAGAATTTTTCCTTTCCAAATTGCACTTATTTTTATTTTTAGCATAGATTGAGTTGGTTTTATTTCAGCTAAAACTATGCATAAACATTAATTGGCAGTCTTTTTGAGAAAATGCTGAGTTATTTGAAAATTTCTAACTACATGATACGTCCCTAATCTGCCGATCTTCACTCAAGACAAATAACCCTTAAAATGTGTTGTTTCAAAAAATATTGATAATATTTCAAAACATAGCAAGTTCTTCCAATCCCATACAGGCTAACATAAATGGTGGACTATTTAAATGCTTGCTAAATTTTAAATTTTTATGTGATTTAGATAACCATCACCAAACTTTATGAGGCTTGTAATAACAATTAAATCTTTTGATTAAAAAATTCGTCTGTATGATCAAGTATGAGATAACTAAAAAAACTAAACAATTTTTTTGAAAAACTGCCGAAATTTGGTAAATTATTATGGGAGTTCAGAAAAATTGCCCATTTAAACTATTGTTTTCCAATCTATTTAATGGTGTAATATCAAAATTCTGCAGTGGTTAGTGGCCATTAAGCAAAGGCATCTGAGAAAACTTTTGCACTAAATAAAAAGTCTGTTTTGAACTTTTGCAAAAAAATCGAAGCACCAAGAAGGACTTTTGCAATCGTGACGAAATTTGGCATGCAAAAATATCTTGATTGAACATGCAAATGATCAAAGTTTCAAGACAAATGAACAGGAATTGCGATCATCGCGCGCATTTCTAGCGTGCAATTCTTAAAGTATAAAACCAGTAACAGAGGTGGAAAATTTTTCTTTTTTTGATGCTGCCATTGTAATTCCGTAAAGAAGCAACTAAAGATGGCATTACAATGATATCGAAGACCTTACAGACAACTAAACGACTTCAAACATGGTCGAATTGTAGAGTTGCGTGAAGCTGGGTGGTCATACCGAGCAAAAGGCCTCCACCTGCAGCGTACAGACATTGCTGTGCAAAGATGTTGGGAGCAATGGTTGCTACAAGGAAATTGCGGACGAAATGAGGGCTCTGGAAGGCCAAGGAGCACGAATACGAGGCGAGATAGGAAGATTGTTTGCCAGGCCCGAACCTCCCCAACGGTATCATTTTCAATTATTCAACACATTACAGCCACGTCTATACCTCCCAAGGTACCGTCCACCATCTCATGACGCTTGTCTGAGGTGGGTTATGTTCACAGAGGCCTTTAAGACGTTTGCCTTTAATCCTGCAACATCAACAGAGTCATCTGGAGTGGTGTCGCAGGTGATCATCATGGCTGCCATCAGACTGGCATCATATAGTGTTCAGCAATAAATCCCGCTTCAGTTTTGAAGCAGATGACCACCATGTTCGTGTCTGGAGAGGACGGGGCCAGCGGTCCCAATCAGCCTTTGTTTTACATAACCCCTGATGTGATGGTGTAGGGTGCTATTTCTTATAACGGCAGGTCATCTTTAGTCACCCTCCATATATCTTTAAAAGTTGAATGATATGTTGATACCATTCTGCGGCCAGTTGCATTACCCTTTATGGCACGTCATCCTGAGGCCATTTTCCAACAAGATAATGCCAGGCCACATACTGCTCGCATATCTGTGGACTGTCTCTGTGCAGTTGAGAGTCTTCCTTGGCCAGCCAGGTCACAAGACCTTTCACCAGTTGAGCATGTCTGGGACATAATATGCTGCCAGATTCAGGCATCACAAAATATCACAGATCTGGAGCGACTATTGAAGAATGTGTTGCAGGATGATGTTAGGAACCAATACCACTCCTTGCCTCGACACATTCAAGCGTGCATCCCCACCAGCGGTGGTTCGACCAACTACTAATTTGAGCACTCAATGGGTGATTGTGAGCCATGAACAGGTACTATGATCTTGATTTTTTAATCATTTTCTTATGAGCTATAGACATATTCAATTTCATCAAAAACAACCACTTCTTTCATGGTTCTTTGATGTTTTTGAAAAAGAGTGTATATTGTCATGATTGATACATATGTGAAAAAATTTCATGAAAATCTGGTGAAAGATTGGTTTTCAGATTTGATCTGAACAAAGAAAGAAACCGCGTAAAGCAAAACTGTTAAAAAGAAAAGAATATATTTTATTTCATAGAAATTAAATGTAGCATTTTGGTATAATTTTTTTAACTATTTGCATAGAGTTTTCATGTTTGGAACAAATCTTTTATTTTTTTACATGCATAGATTCCCCCGGTGGCCTAGTGGATAAGAAATTTTAAAAAAAATTACTATAGGTAATTCGACCCAGTTTTGAATGCCAGAGGATAAGCTGGCTGCATTTGTGCTTTTGTGGTTCTCTCCATATATGATGTTAAAATGAGACAGAGGTGTCCATAAAGTCATCCTATTCCATAAGCAGATAATACCAGTGCGCTTTTTTGTCATCAAATAAATCCCAAAACCAGCCCTTTACATGCTTCGTTATGGTTTTTATGTGAATGTTTTGTGCATGATTTTTTTCCCTGGAACTTGTCTACTATGCAAAATAAAAATTTGTTGAAATTGTATTATTATCTTCAGAGTTTTAATATCTTCGAACAAGTCATAGCTCTGTTGTTTTAGTTTAGTCCATTAAGCAGTAAGTTGACCATTTAAGCCAGAACAAAATCTGGCTTTAACACAGGTATAAGCATAATGTTCTTTATATTAGATTACTGACTGTTGAACTTAGCATTCCTTTTTTCATATGAAAAATTATGAAATCCAGTAAATGTTTTATTTCTCTGTTTCAGATTAATTTGAGTTCGCCTAAAATAATAAAATTTATTCACTGGTTATTAAATTCCCTAAACAGAGTTATGATCATCATAAGTCATTTGAATTTGAGTAGGTACTGTAAGGGTTTTATTATCTTCATTGTTGGCTTTTTGCACCTTGGGCTCTTCAGCCATGGGTGGGATGTAAATGTTAACTTGCATCATGTGTGTAGTATTTTGTAATCAAGAAGTCTGAATGAACTGCAATGTATGGATTACATACACAGATTTTTATCACTCATGAAGGAGGATCTTAAAACAATGAAGACCAGCTCTAGGATAATAATTCTAAAACTTTGACTGAGGCTGGAAATAAGAGGAAATTGAGTCTTTTAATATATAATTTAACTACTTATCATTAATTTAAATTATTTTTATTTATCTGTTTGCATTTAATTTTAATTAACAATTATTTATTATTTTAGTCATTTATGTTTGTTCACTTTCCCTGCTGGTGTTTTTTAAGTTCATCTAATTTTAGAAATTAAACCCTGTCAAGCTATTCTGTCATTCATCAATACTGCAGCTCAAAATATTGGCACTGAACTGCAAATACCGAGCATTGTAGAATTGAACAACATTATTCAAATCCTCAGACATTCTCTGGACAATTTCTTATTTGAATTCTTTAACATCATCAGCGGGCAAAAGATTTTCAAGCAGCAATTTTTCAGCATTTTCTTTACTGTAATTGTACCGTGTTTCAGGAGTGGCAGCAGAACCAGTTAAGCCATACTCGGCGGCAGAATTTCAAGGCAGCAAAAATTTTAGAATTTAGAGAAGGACTACCCCTAAAAATCTAGAGATATAAAATTTTTTTATAATTTGCAGAGGGGAGTGGGCAGCAGAATTTAGCGGAGGAGGGATTTTTAAAATTTCGGGAGGCACCAGGCAGTAGAATTTAGGATCTACAAAGATTCCACCAGGCGGCAAAATGCCATTCGAAAATTTTAGTAAAAATGTGCAAATGGTTTCATGGTTTTTATGATATGAAAAATTTTGATAGTGAGAAAGAACTCTGGTATGGGTTTTGGAGAGAGAACAAAGAAAGATCGATAACATGAAGCAGCTAACATATGATGCTCTCATAAAAGAAGTGACAGTGAATTTTTTCCACAAACAAAACCTGATTTTGGTGTTTCTTTGTCTCAGTTGTACAACAAATACTTTTATGCTTTCATTTTTTTACTTTTCAATAATTAAAAATTTAGTTCACTCACTAGTGACTGTTGAATAAGGCTGTGTATGTTAATCATGGTATACATCAGAATGTAGGTCAAGAAAGAAAAATCAAAATAAACAGGAAGTCCTAGAAAGCAGAAGAAAATATATTGTATTATAAGTTAACAACAAGGAAAAAAAAAAAAGAGTTCAGTCTCAATTCGTATTTCCCGAATTTTAACATTCTGCTTACTCTTGTATTTGAGTCCATTGTTTGTTCACTCATTTGTAAGGTGCACTTAAGAGCTCTCTCTGAGGAGAGGAATATCTTTGTATAGGATTTTCTAAGGGAAATTGGCCTGTTATACATGGAATATACAGGTTTATAATGAGTGAAATAATGAGGGTGCACTTTTAGTTTTTTAAACACTATTTATTTATAGAGTATTGTATGTTACAGGGAACTTCAATACCAGCGTAGTTTTATTTTTATATCGCTGTCTCAAGTGTTGCCAATTACAAGTTAGTAAATATTAAATGTTAAGTGTTGCCATTTACAAATTATTAAATATTAAATCTTCCGTTTTTTAAAAGAGTTCAAAAGTTTATTTTTAGTCTAAAATCAGCCCAAATACCTGGCCAGCTTTCTAATCACTCTCACACTTCTAGTTCTTTGCTCGCCGTTCCTTGTTTCTGAGTTAGCAGAGTTTGGTAGTTGATCTTCTGAACTTTGCCCTTGAACATATCTGGGATCATATCCTTTTACATCTCTTTTCTGTGTATTAACTTCTTGTTCTGTTCCTCTGATATTCTCTTCAACAGCTGAACTGTTTTCTTTAGTGACTCTAATGTCTTCTCAATATTGATCCTTCTGATCTTAGTATATATGATGTAGGCGTCTTATGTACAACTTCTACAACTGCTGCTTTCCAGTGATTATCTTGATATACCCTAACACAATCTCCTTTGCTTAACGATGGTAAGGCGATCATAATATGACTTGTGCTTAGTTCTTTCTTGGTTGATTTTTTCTTTTATGTTTTTCACAACTTGAGGTTTTAATAATTCTTCTGATGTGGGAAAAATCGTTCTTGTTCTACTCATAAGCCTCTGAGCTGGTGATCCTAACATTGTAAGGTTTCTCCTTCAATCTCTGGACTCTCTTCGTGAGCATAAGCTGTGAAACCTTATGTAGAGGACAGTGAGCAGATCTAGGCTATGTCCTTTAGTGTTGAAGAACTACAAAGTCAGAAGCAGGGTTTAAAAGTGACCCTTTAATTCAAATATTTACAACTCTTCTAATTGAGAGTAAGCCACTACTTGGGCTGAACTAAAATAATATAAAAATAAAGTGTGTTAACAAATTCAATTCCCTAACTTAATTCTACATAGGACGGCGAGGGAAGCTTACTCTTAGTGAAATGCAACAATGCGAATTTCACTAGCAAACACTAGTAATTGCAAATGCCTATAAAGGCGAACTTTCAGTAGACAGAGGAAATCTTGGCGCGCACAGCCTTACGGCGATAAATCCAAGGCACTGTTTTTCCCCTCGTTAACTCCTGCCTTTTAACTGCTAACAGATATATGCGATTTGCATAAATATCTCACTCGCGCTAAATTCGGGCAGCAACTGAAACTTTGAGAATTCGATAGGAAAGTTCAAACTAAAAATAATTTGGTTAATTAAAATAATGAATGCTACAAAGTTGCTCCCAGAATTTAGTAGTCTGAAACTAAGTAGCCTAAAATCGGCTTTTAGTGAAGATGCTAAATTCTAAATCTAAATTTTCCTTCCTATTCGCCATCCTTTACAATTGTAAGTTTTAAATTTAGTTTAACTCTCTGTTTGTGTCTTAGATATTTTAACATAGAATATCTTTGTCCGTCTTCACATCAAAAAGATCCATCAGGAATTTGGCTGGATTCTATCTGGTTCCTTCCAATCTGGAAGGAAATAAATTTTAATTTCATGTTATAAGTACATTTCACCTGAAAAGTACAACATTCCCTTCCTCTGATGCTTTCCGTAATGACCTTTTATTCGCGCTTTAGGTATTCGCGTTTTTTATTTTCTATTAGCGCTTTTCGCCACACGCATTCATTTTACACTCATTCATTTTTAAAACTTCCCCCTTGTTCTCTGGCCAAATGTGGTGTTTGTGAAAAACACGCAGTTTTACTTTGTCAAGTGTTCACAACTACCACCTGACTTCAATTCTATTGGGGTTAATTCTTCGACTTTCAAGACCTCAGACCTCCCCTAAAACAAATCTGAAATGCCCTGAGGTTCTAACATGAAATGAACTTTAAACTTTTGTGTGAAACCAGAGAACACTACGTACAACATTCAAACATTTCAATTGCATTTCATACATATAATTCATTCTTTCAATCTTCAATTCAAATTTTCTTTAAATGCTCATTGCGTTAAATAACACTTATATATTCACTTTCTAATTTAGCGCGCTTTACGCTTTTACATTACATTTTAATTTTAACTTGCGTATCCTTTACGCTTTTCCAAAATATTCGATATAAACAAAACCAGTGCTTAAGGCTTACAACAAATCATGCATTACATAGAAAACAGTTTTACATTAAATGCATTCATTATTTATACATAGAAAAATATAATACAACAGTTTTGCTATACAACTTACGTACTAGTTGCTTTTAATTAACACAATTCAATTTCCTATTTACAGAGAGTCTTTTGACTAAAATCGATGAATCCCATGTTCTGGATTACAAAGAACATTTCACGAAGTCTCACAGTTTTTCAACTGAACTCTCGAATTTCTTCCGCTGCATAATTAAGTTGTTCCTTCAAGCGTGTCCTTTACGCTTTCGGCAACCGGCTTTTGACTCGGGTAACTTCCCTTTTAAATCTGCAACTTGCACTTAAATCAGAAACATAACTGTGTGAATTTTAAAAGAAAATAAAGAATCTACTTATCTTTCTGCCAGTCTTTTAGGCGTTTTTTTGTCCATTCCTGAAAGGTTGGATATACTGTGGCTTGGGCTATTCTTTGCTTGTTACTCCTAGATTGAAACTCTGGGGCCGCCTTTCGTTTTGTCGATCTTCTTTCCTCCAGAAACACCTTGTTGGGACGAATGGTGGGTGGCGCTTTCCGTTTGTGCTGAAGTCTTTGCTCCCTCTCCAGACTGGCTCGTTCCTTCTCCTGCACTCGTAGGCTCCTTCGTTGTGGGTTGGCACCTTCGGCGGCTCGCTTCTCGCCGTTCTGTTCCCTCCGTAGTGGTGGAGCTTTCATAGTGTTTTCATTTGGACGTTCCTTCCTTAGACGCTTTGGTTGCTGAGACTGTTGCTTAGCGTTTGTCCTTTTTTCTTTTTGGGGTGGTCTTTTCTTTGGCTGCGGCTTCCTCTCTTCTGGTAACCTCCTTTTCAAACTGGGTTCTCTTGTTTTTGAGGGACCTGGTTGGGGCTCTTGAATCTTAGAAAAATTCTGTGAGGCTGGACCCTGCAACATGTCTTTCAAAATATTATTATTAGCTCTTCGATAATAATGTTTAATTTGATCGAAATTTGCCACAGTCTCTTCGCCCTTCTCATTCTTTAAATATGCACGGCATTCAACTATTCTTGTAATTTCAAAAGGACCATGCCATCTTGGGCAAAATTTTGCGACCTTATCTTTTGCTGCGCATGAAAGTGCGTGGGCTTGTTTCAACACCTCCTCCCCCACTTTATATTCTACGGTTCTTCTTTTTGAATCGTAGTAAATCTTTTGTTTCTTTTGCGCTTCCCGGGAGCACTTTTCTGCCTCCTTCAACATTTTTTCTATTTCACCCATTTGAAATTCCGGCGCTCTATCTTTCACATAAAATAATTTATCTAAGGGGGTCATTATCTTCCTGCCCAAAAACAATTCGGCGGGGGATTTCTTCGTTGTCTCGTGCTTAGCCGTTCTGAGGGCGAATGCAAATTCTTCGACGCAGTCATCCCAGTTAGAATGGTGCTTTTGCACATAATTTCTAATCAATTTTACAATATTCTTATTTACCCGTTCCGCTATATTTGATTGTGGGCGGTAGGGTACCATTTTCATATGCTTAATGCCCAACTTGTCACACATCATTTTAAATGTACTGCTTACAAACTGGGGACCATTATCGCTAATCACCCTCGCTGGACATCCATATCTTAAAATATATTTGTTCAAAAACGAATCTGCAACGACTTTTGCTGAAGCCCGCTTAAGTGGTATCAACTCAACCCATTTACTGAAATGATCCACAATGACTAATAAAAATCGTGCCTTATTTACATGACTCCTGGGGTAGGGGCCTAAGAGGTCAATACCAATTATTTCATTGGGGAACCTAGACTCAATACTAGTTAATAACCCGGCCGGGCGGAAATTTACGTCATTATTTATCTGACACGTGTGACAAGTCTGGCAGTAATTTTTAACTATCTTTTGTAATTGCGGAAAATATACCGCCTCGCGTACGCGTTGTATTGTTTTTCTAATTCCAAAATGGCCCGAGACAGGCGAATCGTGGAGCTCTTGCAAGATACTTAAAATTAATTTGGCCGGGATGACTGGTCTGTATTCACTATTTTGATTCGTAACTTTAGTATAAAATAAGAGACCATCAATGATTTCATAGTTCTGTGCTCTGCTTCGTATTGCATTAATGTCTATATGCTGGAAGTTATCTGGGTCTTTTAAATAATTATAAATATTTCCGAATTCGGGATCCCTAGCAATTTCTTCTATTACAGTCTCTCGAGAGTCAATGACCTTTGCCTGAAGCATCGCTATTTTTACTTTCTCGCCGTTCTCGTCTAACTTTATTCTAGATAATGCGTCGGCCACTACATTGTCTTTTCCCGGTGTGTGTTTGATAATGAGATTAAATTCTTGCAACTTTAGGGTCCACCGAATTAAGCGTGGCGAAAGATTCTTTCCTGAAAATAATCTGGTAACTGCCGCATGATCTGAATATACTGTTACGGGAGAACTCCCAAAATATACACAAAATTTTTGAACAGCTGCGAGCACTGCTAAAGTTTCACGCTCCGTTGCCGAATAATTTCTTTGCGTATCATTCAATGTACGACTAAAAAAGGCAATCGCTTTTCTATTTTGTGTTAACACGGCTCCGATTGCGTAATCTGATGCGTCTGCATAAATTTCTAGACCCTTGTCTTTCTCTGGGAACTTTAGAACCGGTGCATTAATTAAAGATTCTTTTAACTTCTCAAACGCGGCGTTTGCTTCTGAAGACCACGCAAAACGAACTCTTTTCCTTCTCAACTTTAACAATGGTTCAGCAATTTCTGCGAAATTTTTAATAAAAATTCTATAATATGAGCACATACCCAAGAAAGTCGCTAACTTTTTGGCTGTATTCGGAATTGGGTAATTTTTCACTGCTATAACTTTAGATTTATCTGTTTCGATCCCCCTTTGAGAAATTTTGTACCCTAAATATTTGAGTTCTTTTGCCGCGAATTTACATTTCTTAATGTTCACTTTAAGTCCTGCATCTTTCAAAAGAGTAAAGACTTCTCGAAGGTCTTTAATATGTTCTTCCAGCGACTCTGAAGTAACAATTATATCGTCAAGATAAATAAATGTACTTTTTCCTATTACCGGCCTTAAAATTTTGTCCATGCACCTCTGAAACGTGGCCGGGGCTCCCGACAATCCAAAAGGCATACGCAAAAAGCCATATGTACCGTATTTTGTTATGAATGCTGTTTTGTGAACATCTTCCGGCTTTATGCTTATCTGAAAATATCCGGATGTCAAATCTAGCGTGGTTATGTATTTTGTTGATTTAATACTTCTTAGAATTTCATCAATTACCGGAAGTGGGTAAGTTGGAAATTTTGTTATACTATTAAGCTTTCTGTAGTCAATAGCGAACCTGTACCTTAATGGATCAGTTAACGGCAAATCATTATTTTTCTTACATAAAACCACCGGACTCGCATATGCACTAGAAATAGGAGTTATTATTTTGTTTCTTAACATTTCATCAATATGGTATTTTATTATTTCCTCCTTAACTTTGTCGTACTTGTAAGGACGCTGACGTATAGGTTCATCCGTAGTTAATTTAATTTCGTGTGCTACGATCTGGGTGAATCCTGGAATATCATCAAATAAATCAGCGAAATTACTTACCAATTCCCGAAACTTGTCCTGTTCTTCGGGCGTTAGATGGCTTAAATCCACTTCAGGGGGAGGTGTTGATTTCTTTTTAACTGGGTCCATGGTTACTTGCAAGGTGGAGTTTTCAAAATCGATTTTCGCATCCACAGCTGCAAAGAAATCTGTTCCTAAAATAACCGATGCTTGGAGGTTCTTCACTACAAGAAACATAATTTTTTTTTGTTCTTCGCCGATTTTGATGTACAGCTCGATTTTTCCCATGCATTGACACGTTTTTCCTTGGGCTGCTACCACCTTCATTCCTTCCACGCTATGCAGACGATATCTACGAAAGTGCTTCTTAAAAAATTCTTCTGCCAAACAGCTTCCTTGAGCGCCGGTATCCAACAGAGCTGTAGCGGGTACGTTGTTAATTAGTAACTGCAGTCTCGGTAATTCAATGTTTCTCACCATGACCGTATTTAGCTGTACTTCAGAGGGATTTTTCTTCTCCTCGGAACATTGCACCCCCTTCCCCGCAATATTCCTTAGTAGTTTAAATGCTTTGCGGGTGTTTTCTTCTGTTGCTGGCTTCTGCCTGGGGAGAATGATTTTCTTCCGTAGTTGGAATTATTTTGTTGGCGCTGTACTTGGCGCGGTTGACCGCTCGCATTTTGACTGGTACCAGTAGTTCTCGGCCATCGTCTGTTTCTTCCTTCGGCATTCTGGTTCCCCTGCAGCCGCTGTTCATACGATTGTCTCCGTTGATTTTCGGCCGCTCGCCGGCTCTCGAATTGTACGGCGAGTTCAAACAGCTTGTCCAGCGTCACGGGATTTCTTAGCTCCATGAAATCTTGTATAGATGGTAACAATCTGGGCAGGATTATCTGGATAATCTCCGGGTCCGGCCTCGTGCCATACAATAATTTAAAGACTTGTATTTTTCTCAAAATAAATTCCGATAGTTCATCCACCCGCTGTTGATACTTGCTAAACAATTCAGCTTCGAGTTTCGCACGGTCTTTAACCACAGGAAACGCTCTCAAAATTGCTAGTTTAAAATTCTCGTACGTGTAAGTCGGCGTTCCTGGTTCTCCCAGCAGACATTTTCCGATGCACTTATACCAGGTCGCTGCTTGGCCCCTCAATGCTCCTGTCGCTAATATGACCTTCTGATGTTCCGGAACTGGATACAGCAAAAAATGCGCTTCTAACTTTTCCAGGAATGTGTTCACAGGTCCTCTGGCATCAAAAACTACTGCCGGCTTCATGGCTGCTCTGATGGTTTCCACTATGAATCCAAATCCATCAGGCATTGCAGCTGTATTCTGGGATGTAGTAGGCATATTCCAACTTCCTTCCATCCTTTTAGTTGTTCGGGCGCCAGTGTAAGGTTTCTCCTTCAATCTCTTGACTCTTTTCGTGAGCATAAACTGTGAAACCTTATGTGGAGGACAGTGAGCAGATCTAGGCTATGTCCTTTAGTGTTGAAAAACTACAAAGTCAGAAGGAGGGTTTAAAAGTGACCCTTTAATTCAAATATTTACAACTCTTCAAATTGAGAGTAAGCCACTACTTGGGCTGAACTAAAATAATATAAAAATAAAGTGTGTTAACAAATTCAATTCCCTAACTTAATTCTAAGTAGGACGGCGAGGGAAGCTTACTCTTAGTGAAATGCAACAATGCGAATTTCACTAGCAAACACTAGTAATTGCAAATGCCTATAAAGGCGAACTTTCAGTAGACAGAGGAAATCTTGGCGCGCACAGCCTTACGGCAATAAATCCAAGGCACTGTTTTTCCCCTCGTTAACTCCTGCCTTTTAACTGCTAACAGATATATGCGATTTGCATAAATATCTCACTCGCGCTAAACTCGGGCAGCAACTGAAACTTTGAGAATTCGATAGGAAAGTTCAAACTAAAAATAATTTGGTTAATTAAAATAATGAATGCTACAACATCTCATTAGTGGGAGTGTTTCTATTAGCGTGGGAGTGTTTCTATGAGCTAACAATGCCAAATAAGGATCAGCATGATCTGCTTGAGCTTTCTTTAAAAATTTCTTCTCCGTTTGTACTGAACGCTCTGCTAATCCGTTTGACTGCGTATGGTATGGATTGCTTGTTATATGTTTCAATTGGTATTTCTTTGCAAATTCCACAAATTCTTTACTTGCAAACTGAGGTCCATTATCAGATATCACTGTCAATGGTATACCGAATCTTGCAAAATGAGATTTCATATAACTGTCTGACTTCGAGTATCCGGTAATTTGGAGATTTCAAAAAAGTTGGAATGGTAAACTACAATTAATAAGTATACATCTTTGTTAATCTCAAATAAATCTGTTCCAACTTTATACCAAGTTTAATTGGGAACTTCATGTGGTATCATAGGCTCTCTAATGTTTTTCTTTTATTACATATAGGAGATTTTGAAATTTTATCTTCTATCTGCTTGTTCATAAGTAGCCAAAACAAAACATCTCTAGCTCTTTTCTTACATTTTTCTATCCCAACATGACCGTCTTAATTAAATTTAACATCTCTTTTTGCATAGACAAAGGAATAATTACCCTTCCTGCTTTGAAAAATAAGTCATTTTCCATTGTCAACTCATCTCTATAGTCCCAAAATACTTTGACTTGAGGTTCCACCTGATGTTTCCTTTCTGGCCAGCCTCTCAAAATATATTTATTTAAGCACTGTAGCACATTCACTTTGTTTCTTCAGTTCATAAATTTTGTCATCAGATGCTGGGGTCAACATACAAATTTCTGCATCTTCGTTATTATCTTCTGTTGTATTCAAATATGCTCTACTTAAAGTGTCTGCTATTAATAAGTCTTTCCCCTTTTTGTATCGTACATCTAGATCATATTTTTGTAAATTTAATAGCATTCTTTGCAATCACTATGGTGCTTTAAAAAGAGATTTCTCAGTTATGCTTTCTAATGGTCGATGATCAGTTTCAAATGTAATACGTTTGCCATATATATATTAATGAAATTTAGAACATCCAACCGTAATAGCTAAAAGCTCTTTTTCTATCTGAACATAGTTTTTCTGACTTTTCGTTAGAGCTCTGGAAGCATAAGCAACTGGTTGATTTTCTTGGAGTAAAACAGCATCTAATCCTTCAGAACTTGCATCTACTGAAAGAGTTACATCCTTATTAACACCATAGAATTTTAATACGAGTGCTTTTACAAACAATTCTTTAAGTGTTTCGGAAGCTTTTTGATGTTTTTCTGTCCATTGCCAGAGAACATTTTTCTCAAGTAACTGTCTTAATGGTGCACTAGTAGTAGTTAAGTTCGGAATAAATTCAGAAAAGGCACATCTGTAGGTTCTGGCATTTTAACAATTGCTTCCACTTTAGAAAAATCAGGTTTTAATCCATTTTCACTTAATTCATGCCTTATATAATTCACACGATTAGCTTTTATTTTACACTTAGCCGTATTGAACTTCAGGTTATTTTCTCGTGCTCTCTGGAGTACTTTCTTAAGTCGGTAAGTAGCTCATGTTCCTTTTCATTAGATTCCCATATTAAGATATCATCTATTATGCATTCAACACCTTCTAGACCTTCTATTATTTGGCTTAATTTTCTTTGACAAATTTCTGGAGCTGTACATATGCCAAATTGTAATCTTTTAAATTTATATCTGCCAAAAGGTGTATTGAATGTACACAAATTACTACTTTCTTCGTCAAGTTCGATTTGCCAAAAAGCACTATTAGCATCTAAAACAGAAAATATCTTTGCATTTGGCATTCTAGTGACAACTTCGTCAATAGTTAACATAGGATAATGTTCTTGTTTTATAGCTTTATTTAAACCTCTAGGATCTAAACATATTCTTATTTTGTTAGGTTTGACAACTGTGACCATTGAATTTACCCATTCAGTTGGTTCTCTTACTTTCTCGATAACATTTAAATTTTCCAATCTTTGTAATTCTTTCTTCACTTTATCTCGTATAGCTATGGCTATTTTTCTTGGAGGATGAATTACTGGTGTTGCATCTTGTTTTAACTGGATTTTATATTCTTCATTCAAACAACCTAAGCCTTCAAATACATCTTCATATTCCTCCAGTTAAGTCTTCAGTATAAACAGACATTACTTTTTGAATGAAACCTAGTTGCAGACACGATTTTAATCTTAATATAGAAGGTACTTCTGTGTCAATAACTTGGAATTCTACAACATAATTAGTTTTTCCTTGTTTGCAGTGAAGTACTACTTTTTCTATAGTATCCATTTTATTCCCAGAGAATGTAACTAACCTTTTAATTTCAGACTTTTGTATCGGAACATCCAGCAATTTCACTTTGCTTTTAGAAATGACTTTGCACATTGCTCCAGTATCTAACTGCAAATTTATTTTACTTTTATTTACATTGACGTCGACAGTCTATTTCTCTTCTTTATTATATGACCTAAGGTTTAATCTACCTACATAAAATTCTAGCTCTTCCTCAGAGTCATGATTTATTAATTTAATTTGTTTATCTTTTTTGTTTACCTTGAGTGCTTCATTTTTTATTTTATAGCTTTTACACTGATTCACGAAATGATTTGCTTCTTTACACTTATGACAGATTTTTCCATAGGCTGGACACTTTCGATACTCATGAGATATTCCACATTTAGAACAAACTTTTGTCTCTTGTTTCTTATAATTTTCCTCTTTGTATGTTTACATAGTTTCTTTTTCACTATGTTAACAACGGTTTCCTCATCTTTATTGATTTTCATTTGATGTACATTTATTTCTGCAGATCTGTATATATCAAGAGCTTTTTCTAATGTTATAATTCTGTTTCATGTAATAATCGTGCTCTCACTACGTCATCTTTAATACCACAAACAATTTTATCCTTTATTAGGCTCTCCGTTAATTGTGCAAACTCGCATATTGTAGCTTTATTTCGAAGGTCAATTACATATTCGTCTATAGTTTCTGACGTGGTTTGATTTCTATTAAAAAATAAATGTCTTTCATATGTAATATTTTTCTTAGGAATACAATATTCCGTAAATTTTGTCTTAATTTCACTTAACTTCTTTACCTTCTTCTATAGGAAATGTGTTATACACTGGTGTGCAAAAATTAAGGACAAAATCGAAAAATTAGCATATCAGCTGAACGAAGAGGCAGAGGGGACAGAAAGACCAATCAGGAGATTAAGTAAGGTGATGTACGGTAGCACATGTGCAGATATGCAGGTAGACGTAATGGGGGAGTGTCTGAGTAGTATAAAGCATGTTGTCGGTGTAAGATAAGTATTTCTGGCAAAGAGATTGCACGCCGTATAGCAGTTAAAATCACACCGAGTTGCTGCCTCAGCAAGAAATGGCGAATAATGAATCTGTTAGATGACATCTAGATGCTTTTACTCGAGGTCGAATCATTGGGAAGTTGGAGGAAGGCCGCAGTGTGACAAGTGTGGCTGCAGAGTTCGGAATTGCTCACAGCATCGTTTCACGACTTTGGAGACAATTTTAAACTACAGGAAGAGCTATCCGGAGGTTTAGTAGTGGTCGTCCACGAGGAACCACACCCGCAGATGACCGGTATACTGCCTTACAGGCCAGAAGAAACAGGCGGCAGACAGCGGGAGAAATCGCTAGACACACGACACAGGCGACTGGACGACCGATATCTCGTTTTACCGTGGCCAGAAGACTGCACGGTGGTGGTCTGTTTGCACGACGCCCTGTACGGTGTGTACCTCTAACGCCTGCCCATCGGAGAAGGCGTTCTCTGTGGTGCCGGGAACACCGGAATTGGAGAGACAATGAATGGGGACGAGTACTCTTTACAGATGAGAGCAGATTTAGTCTGAGTTGCGATTCTAGACACATACACATCTGGACAGAGCGGGGAACACGCAATAACCCCTTCAACATCATCAAAAGGGACTGTTTTGGAGGTCGCGGAGTTCTCGTTCGAGCAGACATAATGCTTGGTAGCCGGACCGACCTTCATATCTCCCAAGGAGGTTCGTCACCTGGGACTGCTATTGTAACGAGGTTCTTCTTCCTTACATGCGTCTTTTCACAAGGGCTATGGGTCCTCAGTTCCTCTTCATGGACGACAACGCTCCACCTCATCGCACAGTTACTGTCGAAGAGCTGTTGGAGAGTGAAGATATTGAACACATGGATTGGTCGGCAAGGTCTCTGGATCTAAATCCCGTCAAGCATGTACGGAACTTACTAGGGAGACCCGTGGCAGCACGTAACTTATCGCCAGTAACGATTCCGAAACTGCGATTGGTGCTACAAGAGGAACGAGCAGCAGTGTCTCAACAGCTCATTAACAACCACATATCCAGCATGCACAAATGATGTGAAACCTGCCCAGCAGTCAGGGGAGATCATATCCCCTATTAAAGACCGGATGTTTCTTGCTGGATACCCATCACAGGGATGTTTCGGCCTTCAGTCGCATTGCACTCCATGCTACTTTTTCAATAAAGCTTCTTTTTATCCTTCTGATTTCTCTTTTAGTAAGTGTTGCTTACATTACTCATGTCCTTATGTATTGGGGATCTTATGGTATTAAATGTGTTGATTTGGAAAGCTTTTGTACAAAGTTATATTGAAAAAACCGTCTCGTCCTTAATTTTTGCACACCAGTGTATATTTCAAGACCACGAATTCCTATTACATGAAGAAAAGTATTCTTACCTTCTCTTCTTTATTATGTGATCCACTGGCTACTTCATATATTTCGAATGATTGCAGCCATCTTTGTCAATTTGAAGAAAGATTTCCATCAAATTTCATCTGCTCTGGTGATTTTAAACTTTCCATTTTGAAATGAAAACTCCTGACATCATATAAAATAATGTGGGTGCACTTTTAGTTTTTTAAAAACTATTTATTTATAGTCATAGAATATTGTATGTTACAGAGAACTTCAATACCAGCATAGTTCTATTTTTATATCGCTGTCTCAAGTGTTGCCAATTACAAGTTTGTAAATATTAAATGTTAAGTGTTGCATTTACAAATTATTAAATATTAAAAGTTACAGTATTTTTCGAATTTTAACATTCTGCTTACTCGTGTATTTGTGTCATTGTTTGTTCACTCATTTATAACTGTGCACTTAAGAGCTCTCTCTGAGGAGAGGAATATCTTTGTAGTGGGTTTTCTAAGGGAAATTGTCCTGTTATACATGGAGAAAATGCCTATGCATGGCTTGTTATACATGGATAAAATGCCATTTTTCCAGGATTCAAACTCATCCGGCAACTGGTGGTCATATTCAAATTCTGTTCTGATTTGGTTTATTTGCTGTAAAATAATTTGCACATCCACTAGCTAGGATTCTATCAATGCACAAGTTCTTATAATGCAGTTTATGCTTTGCTTGTGCTTCTTTCATCTAAGTTTATGGGATGTTCCTTCAAAATTAAAAAAAACAATTATTTTGCAGTCAAATGAATTAAGTCACTTTGAAAAGGACTTAATTTTAGTACAGATTGTTTTGGAGGTGCTTTAAATGCTCTTTGTCAGTTAACCCCGTAAGGAGCGTAACTGTCCTTAGCCATTCATAAGATTTCTTGATACTTTGTATATAATAGATTGCAATTTAAAAAACTTTTGTGCTTTCTTATTTTTTTCAATAATGTAAGTATCATCTTAAGGAATGGAAGTTTATGAAAACAGAGACTAAAATGGCTAATTAAAATTTAGCTAGAAGGTGAAGTACTAGTTTTCATGAGCAGATTCATAATGTCATGCCACTTACAGGGTTATTTAGGCAAAGTAAAATTATGCTATGTTTGCTGTTTATTGGAAAAATTATAGTAAATGTAACATTTATGATGGGAGAAAACTGTTCGTATTCCATGGCCATAGCATTGAGCTTTGATTCTGTACTCTGTGGATTTTTAAATCAACTAGCAATCATTTTAAATTTTCATATTCTTGTTCATTATGTAATGTGTTTTATCATGTCACCAGTTGATTTAGGCACTACTGGTTTGGGATATCATTCTGGCTGTTGCTCTAGCATTCTTTTTTTCAGCAGTTAGGTTGCCTTTTTATGCTTTTCTCCCTTGGGCATGTATTTATTTAAACAAAAGTTACAAAAATCCTGATCAATATAGTGTTGTTAGTAATTATCTTATCCTATGTTAGTAAATACTCTATGCAATATGTACAAATTTATAAGATGCAGCTTAGACAATCTTCCCCAGACATACACAGCCTGTTACATAGCTCTTCGTGTGCTGACTTGATTAGTTGGACGCGATTGATGTGTTTCATGATCTCTTTTAAGCATCTAATTTTAGTGAAACTTAGTAAATATGACCTTTCAAATGCCATTTTCTATTCTATATTGAATTGCCTTTTAGTTCATATTAGGCACATTTAGTGCAACAGTCCCTTGTATTTCTTTTTCTCTTTTTTTTTGGCCTAAATTCGAAAAAAAAAATACTTTGGAATAAAAACAGCATGTATTGAACTGTGTATCATATGATTTCATTATTGTATTTTGTAAAATATAGCAGATGACACAAAAAAAATTATTTCTAATGTTTGAGTTAGTTTGTGATATCACTAAATTTATACACCAGCCAGTTGGATTATTTGTTATTACTGTGTTTAATGTGGCAGTTCTGTATAAATACATCATTATAATTAAATATCATGCAATTTCATTTTAAGTGTCTTTTTTTTTCCAGGTGATTAATTTTTGGATAGAAAATGAGTTGCCCATTTCTCCTCTTGAATCATTTTTCAAGCATCATCTGCTCTTATTTTCATATCCATTAAGTCTTTTGTTATTCAGGTATTCAGGATCATTTTTAAGAATAAACAGTTATATCTGTAATATTTTTAAGCTGCCTAAAATATTTTGATTCTAGTCATGAAAATTTGTTTGCCTACTCACTAATATGGTTTTATCATTTTCAGTGATCGACTTCCTGGCTTGGATTCAGAAATTCGTAATGAATTCTTCAATTTACTATCATCAAAATTTTGTTTGAATATCATATATGGAGTCCTGAAAGATATACAGAGTGGTGGCCACGTTATAGACCTCTCAAATGAGATGGTAATTTTATCTGATACATCTAAAGTTTTAAGTCAAATACATGCATTTGATGCCTTCACAGCATGGGATGACTGTGTACCAGTAGAACGTTTGTGGCTTGATATTTTGCGCAATTTGCAAAGTGGCATTATTTCTCATTCTTCGATTTCGTTAACTGCAAGTGATGTGGATATCTTGGCAAAGACACTCTTAACTGAAGAATTTTATTTAAAGTCTTTTAATAATATTCATACAAGTATAAGTAAGTTGACTGTAGGTGGAATTGATACAGTAATGTTTTCATGTGGACATCATCATACCCTTCCAGCCTTTCAAACTAATATACAAACTTTGTTTAAAGACTCAATGAATATGCTAAGTTATTCACTGCCTCTGACATCTAAGTTATTGCTTTCTGAATACCATGCTAGTGTCTTCTCTGCGGCATGTCCAAAATGTGTTCAGACTGAAATTAATAACATTCTATGATTTTGTAACAAAGAATATTTTGTGTATAATAATCATTCTTATTTGTTGTTATACATGTGATGCTTATAGATAATTTAAAGGTTTTATTAGTGCAATTTCATGAATGAAATATTTTTTCATGTTAATTCTGTAATTGAAACTACTCATGCTTTAAATTTTAGAATATTTTTGCCATATAACCTCATATTTTCATATGTGTTCTTAATATAGAATGAATGTGTGAATTCTTAATATAGAATGAATGTGTCAAAGCTGAATATCAGCATCATGTCATGCTCTTCAAATTATTAGACAAGATGCATGTTTCTTAAGTAATTTGTGGAATGAAAATGTCAAAGATACACCTCCTTTTTGATGTACTTCCTTTTGGAAAAGTCCAAGATCTGAATGGATTTTGTTTTGCTTTCTTTCAACCGTAGCTCATTGTGTAGATTCCTTTTAAGATCATCTATATGGTACTGGAACTGACATAGCAATGGTCAAGTCATTTTGTTTTTTCAAAGCAATAAATTTTAATGAAAGCGGTTAAATATGAACACTATTTACAAGTACAGTATACATTCTGGATCCATGCCCATCTTCCTTACAGCCAAATAAATCAGCGGACATGCTACCAAAATATCCTCCTCTCCTTGATCTCATGGTAAAAGTTCTGAACCTTCACCAGTCCTCATTTGCCTCTCGACTCAATTTTTTTTTCTTTGCTTCCCTTGGAAGAAACCTCTGGACAACCCAGCTGGCATTCTTATCCTTGCAACTTTTTCTTCGAAACTCCAGAAATCGGCAGTGAGTCACCATTCTTTCTTTTCACTTCTTTTTTTTCTGGGAACTTTCTCATGCTAGGCCTTTCTCCTCTGCACCAGGTTGTGGGCACTACATGTTTCACTGAGATTGAAATTTGACCTCTTAAGGTTCATTTCAGAAACAGAAAGCCACATGACTACATCAAAAACTCCTGAAGGCTCTCTGGGTTACTGAAATTTTTCATCCCTCCCTAATTGACTAGGCACAGGAGTTAATTTCAGCAACTCTACTATATTTATGGATACACACACTACCCAATTTCAGCAACTCTAATATATGTATGTATACACACACTACTAGCCAAAGAATTAAAAAACCTTTAAGATTTTCATTTGATTGCATGCTAGGGATGAAGTATGCAATTTTTTTATGACATGGGTTACATGTGCTTAGAATGCTAGTATAAGTAGGTGTAAGAGTACTTTTCATGATGAATGAAGTAAAATGGAAAAACGACAGATCTTTCGCCGTTTAAAAGAGGGCTTATTTGGTGCCCATTTAGCAGGCTAATTTCAAAGACAGCAAATCTCACTGGGTTCTCAAGGGCAACCAAATCAAAGGTTTTCGAAAGTTGGAATCAGAACCCACAGTTCTTCTGTAGAAGACTTAACTGCGGCTAGAGCACAGTTTTCCAAGAGAGTGATTGGCAGCATCTCCACCAAATTGTGTGGCAGAAACAGGGTGTCTACTGTTCTTCTAACACAGATCGTCACACACTGGCCAAGGCTCTTTCCAACAGATTTCAGCTTGAACCATGCACAGACACTAGGAGTGCATAGTCGAGTGATTGTGATAAAAGTACTCATTTATACCCAACATGCAAGAATTCATTTTCAGTGGTGCCGGAAAAGAAGACACTTTACATCTGTGGCTTGGAAACTGGTAATCACACTACACGGAACTGGAACTACGGTAAACTGGATGAATCACACTACACGTTATTTTGAACTGATGGAAGACGTCGAATTTGATGAGAACCCCATGAATCCATATTGTCTTACTTGCAGTGCAAGGGTCTGGTGGGACCATCATGATACGAGGCATGTCCTGCTGACATGGAAGTGGTGCCCTGGTATTCGACGGTAAGCAAACAGCCTTGAGATACCTAGATATAGTGGTAGATCAAGTGCAACCTGCAATGTTGCATTTTTACTCTGATGGCAATGGGTATTTCATGGACAATAATGCAACTATACATTAAACAGCCATGAGATACCTAGATATACTGGCAGATCAAGTGCATCCTGCAATGTTTCATTTTTACCCTGATGGCAGCTGATATTTCATGAACAATAATGCAATTATACATCATAACAGAAGTGTTCAAAATTGCTTTGCTGAACATCAGTCTGACTTTCAACACCTTCCTTGGCCACCACATAGCCTGGATCTTAACCCCATTGAAAACGTGTTCGATATGGTGGAAAGACGCATCCGACAGCACTCTCCTCTTCCATCTAATTTACAAGATCTAAAAAACTGCATAGCCAATGCATGGTATTCTTAGGACGTAAATGTGCCCTATAAGCATGTAGACTCAATGCCCAAATGAATCAGAGCACTTATCTGTGCAAAAGGCGGTCGGTCCAATAAAATATTGATCTTGGGTTTTTAATTCATTGGCCAGTGTGTGCATATATATATCAAGAAAAAATTGCAAGCAAGCTAAAAAGAAATTTCACCATTGATACAAAAGTTTCCAACTTAATAGCAGCTGATCTGCTTGCTTACTAATTTTCCTTGCAAAATATGTTTTCATGAAAATACACTTCATGTTACATAAAACAATTTATTTACTGCCAGAATTTAAGTAAATCACCTTGATAAGAGTCTAAAAACATGAAATTTAATCATCTAAATGTATGTTTTTTCATATAAATCATGACAGAGCATCTGCAGCCTCATGTTGTTCTCCTGGATGATGCATAATTTTTAAATTAGACTTATGCAGAGAGGGAGCCTGACGTGTTAATGTTGGACTCATGGGTGTGATTGAGACACTTCAAAGGCTTGTGATCCATAATGAACTGCGCCATTCCTCCCCCTTAAATCCGTTTACTAAATTGCAAGAGCCAGAATAACATCACTCTAGCCTCATTTTTTATGCCTAGCCAGTTCTTAGCAGCAGAAGATTTGTAGAATGCAAAAGCAATAGATTTAAAATGCCTTCTTCATACATCTCAGAGCTGGACTACTGCTGACCACAAATTCTAATGCTTCCAAATGTGTTTGAAGTGGGAAATTAAAATCAGGCATAATGAAAGATGTCACCTGACACAGAATATCTTTCAGTTTCTTGAAAGCTCTTTCTTTGAGTAGGCCGTACTGTACAGCATTTGGCTCATTCTTTCTCATCAAATCTGTTAAGGTCCAGCTATCTCTACATAGTTTTGATATATGTGCAATAAAACCCATGAGACACAATATCAAATGTACTCCCTTTGTATTTTGGGGGCTGTCTAGCTGTTTAATATTACTAGGATCTAGGCCATGATTGCTGTTCCTTATCTTATGTAATCCATTCCATAGCTGCAAAATCACTAACAGAGTCTCAGAGAAACTTAAATTTTCTAGCTGCTTAGAAATCATTTCTAAATGCTTCAGATGTTGTTGAACATGTTTGAAAAAAATATCATCAATATGCACTTGGGCAAAATCACTGTAACAGGAAAGGGCTTTAGTCATTTCCCTTTGAAAGGTACCTGAAGCACCTGCCAAAGCATAGTGGCATGACATTCCACTGAAAAGTCCCATTATGAATTGTAAACGCTGCCTGCAGGTTTACTTGATTTGACCATTTCTACTTAGCACTAGTCTCTACACATATCTAACCTAGATAACCACTTTGAATTCACAGCCACATATATTAATTTGAGCATGTCCTATAGACACATTAGTTACAGAATTTAGAGCCCTGAAATCTGTTGAAGTATGTTAATCTTCTGAGCGTTATTACTGGCATTATCAGATCATCAGAAGTTTTGCTACTTTGCATATATTAGCTTATAATTTAAGGAATTTTGCTTTCTTACTTTCTTTAATAATGTAAATACCATCTTAATGAATGTAAGTTTATGAAAATGCAGACTAAATTAAGTAATTATACAAACCCAATTAATAAAGACCGGCCTTCATGACGGATCTAAAATCCTGCGCTGCTGAGGGTTAAAAAAAGAGAAGGCAAAGGAAGCAAAAAATAACAAAATATAATCTGACTAATAAGTTCTGGAAACAGTGAGTATTGTCATTAGATCACGTTCAATTAAAACTTCCTTTTTTTTTTCTCTGTTATTTATTTTCTGTTTTAGTTCTAAAAACACTTTTTTAGGTTATGGACAAGCAAGCTCGCTTACTGTCAGATTTCAGATGACATGTAGTTTCTAATTTATGCGTCCTTAATTTTATTTATTAATTATTTTTTGGACATTAATAATTATTGCTAGTTTTGTCTCTTGGAAGTGGCAACCAAACATTGAGTAAAGGAAATTAAATGAAAGTACGTATAAAATACAAACCACATATCTGAAATCCAACACTTACTGCATTTTGAATTTATAAGAGTAGAATTAAATTCATTAAAATTCTAGTAAGTGTTCTGTTTTCGTCATAGCAATCGAAAGTTGTTTAAAAATCAAAGGATGGAATTATCTAAGACCAAAGTACCTTTAGGAGATGAAAACAGTTGGCTTATGTGGAAATATAGGATAAAATTATTACTATCATCCGTGTGCTTTAGAAATTATGGAAAGTGAAACCAGAAAATCTTCCAGTAGATTTTTAGTTGCTCAACAAGACAAACATAGTGAAACTGTTAAGAAGTTTCAAAATGCAAATGTAAGTGTTATGATGGTTTTAACGAATTTTCTGACCAAAGAAACTCTGCAAGAGATTATGAGATTTCAGACTGCTAGAGAAGTGTGGTTGGGATTTCATAAGTAATTTGAGGCATCTGTGGGTACTCGGTGACAGGTAGCGCTTCTGACTCCGTGGAATGATTAGTATATTTATGAGGTTGCATAATACTTACTACATTTTGAATTACAAGAAGCCCTACATATATAATTCATGGATAGCATAGAACAATTGTGGTAGTGAAGTATGGTCCTCATGATGTGAGGAACCTGCTAACAGGTGTCTCTAGTCGAGAGTTCAAAGGCATTCTGGCATGTTGTTCCAATGGAAATGAGCTGTAGACTGAATTAGCCACACCTCCTTAATTTTTCAGTAGTATTTTACATTCTCTGATTCGTTATATCTGGATCCAATCAGAGGAAAACATGATCATTGGCTCATCAGCCCGTCTGAAATCAGGCTTTGACAACAGACACAGTGCAGAATGCTAAAATCTCTTGACACTGGTCAGGAAGTTATGTCTCTTGCACTGTCAACTGGAAAGAATTATTGCATCTACGATGTCAGAACCATGTCATGTAACACATGAACAGCTTGGAAATAGTGACTTGCTGGAACCACACACACAATTTTCTCATGTCTGTGTGGTCTGTTGCATACTCCCCCTTCAGTATCATCTTGATTATATGTAAAAATCAGGAAAATGCACATGTCTACCTGAACAAGTTTGACAGATATTTGGTTGGGTGTGATGGGCAGATGTAGGTAGAAGTATCAGAGAATGAGTATCTATGTCAGTATTAAAAAGAAATGCTGGTTTTACCCGGTCAATTGAGACCGAAACACCTTTTTCCATGAATGGTTAATTTGAACACTTTTTCACTACATTTGAGAAGTTTAAAAGGACTGTCATGCTGTGGTTGAAGTGGCCATCATACTGCATCACATCACACAAACACGTGAACCTGTTTTTAAATCTTTGTGAATAAACACTTCTTTTGCTGTATGTGATCTAGTTGGTTTGGGTTTCAGTTGCTGCATGCAACTTCGAAGTTGTTCGGTGTATTCAACAGGATCAGATGCAACATTTGCTGTGTCGAAAAAATCACCCAAGAGTTTAATTGTAGTTCTGTACGTATGGAACCGATGGTTTCTTTGAGAGCTATTCTCAAGCCAAGTAGCACATTTGGTAAAAGTTCCGTCCAGTTTAGAGTGTCGTGACATGTTAATGCAGCTTTTGAAGGATGGTGAAATTCCTCAATTAAGCCATTGCTTTGAGGATGATAAGCAGTTGTGCGTATTTGTTGTACACCTAAGAGTTTAGCGAGAGCCTTAAATAAACAAGAATTCATGTCCTTGATCAATTGTAATAGTAGCTGGTACACCAAAGTGGATGATCCAGTTGTTGTTGAAGGACTCTGCTGCCATTGTAGCTTGAATATTGATGATGGGGATATCTTCTGCCCATCTAGTAAACTGATCGATAGCTGTTAGGCAACATGTGAATCCATTGAAAGGTGGAAATGAGTCAATGAGATCTGTATGAATATGTTGAAATCACGTAGAAGTTTTACTGAATGATTGTGAAGGTAGTGAAGTGTGTTTGTGTATTTTAGATTTCTGGCACGAAATACACTGTCTTGCCCAGTTCACGACATCTTTGTTGATATTTAGCCACACATATCGACTGTGAACTAATTTTGACTTCGTTTCAATGGCTGGCTGAGCTAAATTATATATGCAATTAAAACAATTTCGAAAAGCCTTGGGAATATAAGGTCTTGCTATGCTGCTTTGTAAACACTGTAAATTTGTTTCCCTCTAGTATGTATCTAAATCTGCGAATGGATGAGTATATATTGCTAATAATTCTCTATCATAGGCACTATATTTTGCCTCAGTGGCTGTGAGCTTTCTAGAAAAAAAAATGCTAGGGGTTCTAGTCCTTGTTTAGTAACTTGATTTAGAGATCCACCAATAGCGTTGTCAGAGGTGTTGACTTGAAGAATGATAGATGCATTTGGCGAAAGATGTACTAATAATGTAGCATTTGCTAGCTGTTATTTAGCATTTTCAAAAGCTTCACTTATTTACACAGACCAAAGAAGTTTGCACTTGTCATTCTTTTATGAACCTTTTAAATATTCGCTTAGTAGTGCTTGATTATGTGCTGCATGTGGCCGGTATCTTTGGTAAAAATTTAGTAAACCTTAAAAACTCCCTTAAGTCTAACATTTTCTGGTTTTTCGAAGTTCAGGATTGCGTTCACCCATTCAGGTAAATGTTTAGTGCCATTCTTGGTTATTAAATGGCCTAAGACTTCATAAATTCAAACTCCTTTTTTTGTTTCCAGATAAACTTCGTGTTGGAGCCAGGAGCCGTCTTGCTTTAGAGTGGACTGGTTGTTCTTTAGTTTCAATATAATGAACTGTGTCATGTTTGATTGCTTTGATATGAATAGAAGGATTAGTTAGTTTGGGAAATTGTCTAAGAATTTGGTGACTTTGAGAGCATTCCGAAACCGTCTTAACATTTGGTTGAGTGTTGTGCTCTGATTAGCTGCTACTGGCAAGAGTTGTTAATGTATCAACGATTCTTTTTTTTTTTTTTTTTTTTTTT
>KK121407.1:295749-372144 GCA_000611955.2 Stegodyphus mimosarum | reverse complement strand
TTTTTTTTTTTTTTTTTTTTTTTATGAAAATCGACTAGTAATCCAAAATGGGTGAGAAAATCGACGCCTATTATGGGAATTGAAACATTACCTATTATGAAATCTTATTTAAAAGTTCCCCTGAAATCGAAAGTTAGTTGCTTAATGCCATATGCTTTAATTTTAGTATTATTTGCAGCAAATAACTGTAGAGTGGTATACTTTCCTTTTGGCATTGGAAGGCAAGAAATGTCTCTACCTGTATCAGCAAGAAACTTCATTTTGTAATATATGTGTAATCTATTGGAAGTGTTTGCTGCTATTCCAGTATCAATGACTTGTTTCGGAATAGCAGCGGAATTTAGTTTTCCGCATGAAAACAGCATGGAGGAGTACATTTACGAGCATCGGCTTTAAGCATTTGGTAATAATGACAATAACCAGTGTTGTCATGATTTGCGTGTAAATTACGTTGCCTACTTTTGAACGGTTGCGGTTATCGCGCTGTCTGGTTTTTATTGTGCTGTTTTTGAGACAATTTTTCAATTTGCTAAGTGAGATTTTTTATTTGTTTGGTCATTAAGCTTAGTGCTGAACTTGACTGTGAATTTTGTTCAATATTTGATACTGCACAAACAGTGAGTTGTGCGTCATTTGTGATTTCCGAAACCTTATCTGCTATCTAGAATAGACAAATTAAATCTGCATTTGAAGGGGATAAAATTGCGTGCATATTGGAAGGAAGTCATGATATATTTTACTTGACGCTATATCTTTCATTTGTTTCAAAAAGAAACTAAATTTTTTTGACACCTAATTGTAATTCCGATAAGAAATTACGGATATGCTGTTTTTTAGAATCTTGAAACTCTGCGATTAGTCTGTTTTTTAATGTTACGTATTTGTCAGTTTCAGGAGGTGTTAAGGTTAAATCTGAGACATTTGGCAAAGTTGATCTGTCGAAATTTGCTACAATATGCAAAAATTTGGTGTTATCGTTGGTAATTGCAAGCAGATCAGATTGGAAGTATTTTCATGGCTGATTTATGAACCTGATCAGTAACAATTTCGTGCAGCTGTGGATCGGGCATTTTCCCCGAACAGGATTCGTGTTTGACTGCGTTATTTATAGGCAAGCAAAATACAGGAAAGGAAGGAAATAAACATACCTCCGTGTTCTTCTTTTCGTCTGTTTGGTTTGGTGAAAAGCGCTCACTTGCGGAAAATATTTTGAAGAAGCACAGTAAGCAAGTGTGCTTACTGTACGCTATATACGATGTTGTATACAAAATCACTACACAGTTGTCACACAATCACCAACACTGTTGAAAATGAGAATTATATGCTTCTGTTGTAGAAAACCTTTAACGAATATTGATGCCTTTGTCGGATATTCTGGGGAAGAAGGAAGCAGCTTGAAGTATCTCGGCATTACGATCCGCATCAGGACTATTGTCGGAGAAGATGGATTTAATGTCTGATTTGCGACGATAGCAGCTTCATATTTCCTTTATTATCCACTGCGTTACATCAGGCTGTATAAGAAATGTTTCTTAGTATTAAAAGTTTTTTCACAATATCCGTATGGAGCATTTCGCTGTGCAGTTCAATTTCCAGTTGACTGAACAATTACGTGAAGATGCAAGTGCGTCGCCATTTAATGATTGCTTTGCCGGACGAATTACGTGAAGATGCAGTTAATGAAGCTTTAACGGACGAATTTGCTGTATAGCTGTCGGAAGAGTTGATGATAATTTAGCTCATTAAGGCAGTTGTCACTCCTTGGTCACCACTATGAGTGACTTCTCATTCCCTGGAATGGTTAGTACATTTGTGAGGTTGCATAATGCTTACTGCATTTTGAACTCAAAACATATTTATTACCATTTCGAGAAGCTCTTTACATATAATATATGTGTGTGTAAAATATAAAAAATACGATGGCTTTGCTCTACGCGAACAGGCAACCTATAATTAACTTTCCGCAATTTCACGGTCTTCCCCCTAGACCAGTACTTTTGAAAACATTCTGGCATGTTATATAACCGCTAGTATAAATACCGAGTACGCACCATTTTTCTTCAGACTGCTTTCTTCTATCGCTGCTGCAAGACTCTACTTCTACCCGTCCCATGTTTCTTCAATTTTTTAGAACAGTTATGACGTAGAAAGTCTAAATTTAACCTTACTTAGTTTAAATTACTATTGAATATGTAATTTGGAGAATTTCATCTAAAGGAAAAAATGATCTGCGGTAAGAATGGAATAAACATGTGCAAGCTAAATCCTTCTTTGTCGTCATTTTGCCGCCTTCAACTCAGCCACAACAACGCCCGGACTCTGATGCCAAGCTTTGTCATTCCTGCGCCTACCCGCCAAAATATTACATATATATCCATGAATTATATATAGTCCTCGTGACGCGAGGAACCTGCTAACAAGGGTCTGTCTAGTCGAGAGTTCAAGAGCATTCTGGCATGTTGTAGACAGAACTAGCCACACCTTAATCTTCAGTAGTATTTTACATCCTCTGATTTGTTATATCTGGAACGATATCAGAGAAAAAACAAGATCGTTGGTTGATCAGCCTTTCTGAAATCGAGAGGCTTTGACAACAAACACAGTGCATAACGGTAAAATCTCTTGACACTGGTCGTGAAGTTATGTCTCTTGTACTGTGAACTGAAACGAATTATTGAATCTACGGTGTCAGAACCATCTCGTGTGACACATCTTGAAAGCTTGGAACTAGTGATTTGTGGGGATTGCTCACGTAATTTTGTCATCTCTATGTGGTTCCGCCACACATCGTTGGAAAATCAGCTGTCAGCTCTTCTTTTCCAATTAAAAAATTATAGAATGGGTTGAATTCAGGATTTGAAAAGAAGAATGAAAAGTTGTAGAGACATTAGATTTTAGAGAAACAGGAGATGTAAAAAATGTGCAACGCCTTCGCCGGGAGTCGAAACACGGACTTCTGGAAATACGTGCCCAGCGTGTTGGCCATCACACCACGAACGCATGCGAAGAAGACGGGAGAAATACCTTATAAAGCTGCCTGACATGCTAATCAATTCGCATGATTTTAGATGTTTTATCCAAACAATACCATTAGTTTAAATCAAGTTGATTACTCTTGGGTAGAGACAAGGGAACATTTGATAAAGAGTGCAGCTATGCTCTCATGAAAATATATATATATAAATCATGAGAAAGGCAATACAAGCGGACACGTGGCATTAGTAATGTCAAAATCCGGTAAAAATAATACACTCCTCAAAAATGAAACTGCAACACCAAGAAAGAGTGCGCGTAGCGTCATGCAAATTCCAGGAGCGAGAGTTGTGAGGTGGATATGCCAATGGTAAAAGTTGCACACGCATTGGATCACGTGGTACGCATATGCGGGCTATAAAGCTCAGCCACTTTCCCTTCTCATAAACAGCATCTGAGAGTTTACGGAGCATGGATACTTTAGTCAGAAGTCAGAAGGAGGGTTTATAGGACTCTTTAATTCAAATAATTACAACTCTCCAACTTGAGAGTAAGCCACTACTTGGGCTGAACTAAAATAATATGAAATAAAGTGTGTTAACAAATTCAAATACCTAAGTAGGACGGCAAAGGAAGCCTAACTCTTAGTGAAATGCAATAATGCGAATTTCACTAGCAAGAACTAGTAATTGCAATTTGCCTATAAAGGCGAACTTTCAGTAGACAGAGAAAATCTTTGCGCGCACAGCCTTACGGCGATAAATCCAAGACTCTGTCTTTCCCCTCGTTAACTCCTGCCTTTTAAACTGCTATCAGATATATGCGATTTGCATAAATATCTCGCTCGCGCTAAATTCGGGCAGCAACTGAAACTTTGAGATATCGATAGGAAAGTTCAAACTAAAAATAACTTGGTTAATTAAAATAATGAATGCTACAACTGATGGAAAATGAACAAGGACTTTAGAAAAATTACTAAAAAATGCTAAAGCTATAACATGCAAGTGAGTTTATAAGATCAGAAAGAATTCTGATGGATCTTTTGATGAATTTAAGGCTAGATTCTATATCAAAGGGTTTACTCACCATTGCGGAGTTGGTTAGGATCAGACGTGCAGTCCAGTAACAAAGTTAGGAACTGTTCTTTCAATTCTGAGTATTGCAGGCAACGAAAAAATTCATCTTTTTCATTTTGGTGTCTGCTCAGCATTCTTATATGGAACATTTGAAGAATCTATATGCATGCAGCAACCAGAAGGATATATTGATGGTTCTGACAAAGTGTGTAAACTGAAACGCGGTTTATATGGGCTAAAACAAGCTTCATGCTGTTGGAATGGATATTTTGGAACTTTGTGTCACAATTTGGCTTCAAGATTAGTGAAGCAGGCAACTAGATAGCTACAGGCCTGGTCCATCGATTTGTGACATCACAAGCGTGGGCTAATTGTTTCTGTGGTCGACACAGGTGATTGTTTCATTTATGTGGTGCGTACCTTTTTATTTCAGACACACAAATTTTTGCAACTAATATTTTGAAACTTAGGGTTACTAACTTATTATGCTGTACAGTCATAATATTTTAATATTTTTCTACCGATTTAACAAATAGAAGATAAAATAAGATTTGAGTGATGTAAATTTAGCGAAGCCTATTTAAATAAACTGAAACTTATTTGAACTTTTATACGGACCTGAAATTAAAAAACCTAAATGCATAATATATGCACACAAAATCATTTGTAAAAATTGTACAGTATATATGTTAATATCAATGAAAATATGACGTATGTAATGAAAACTCTCAGCTTGATTTATATTGCTTAAATTAAACAGATTGATTTTTACTGCTTGAATATTAAAAAAAGTGTATATAGGATTTCATAAAAAATTATTCAATATACTAAAATATTGCTTTATAATTATATTTTTTGTGCAATGCTACTGAAGCGAAATAAGATATTTCTTTTCTTTTTTCACATAAAGATTTTTCAATATTCAATCCCAGATCCAAAGATGCTTTTTAATAATAAACGCACAAGTGGATATTCAGTGAAATATATAAATCTTATATGTTAAAAGTAAATCTTAAGTTTAATCTACATATTGAAAAAAAGATTGATTCTAAAGATGTTATAAAGCAAAAGCGTTATCAAAAAGGAAGGTGCACATCTACATGTTATAGCAGTCCTATATAAAAAATTTCAACTTTCTGAGGCTACTCGTTTTTGAGTTATGCAAAATACATACATCCTTACGTACTTACAGACACCACGAAAAAAATCTCTTCTGAATCAATTTTAAATCAGTTTTATAATTTGTTTGGGGAAACAGAGTCCTGTGTTCTGTCCTTACGTACAGATGTCACACAGAAACATCGTTAAATTGCATTCGATAGCGGTCAGAATGGATACTTTCGTTGAAATATGGTACCCGAAGTTTTTCGTGATAGCAAAGGAAGTAAAAAACGAAGAACATCGGAAATCAGTACTTCGTGTATCAGCTACGCTGAGCAATGAGAGACCGTACACGTCGTGACATTAAGTATGTAGAGACATTAGGTATTTATTTGGAGGCAGATAAGATGAAAAATTAGCAACGCCCTCGCCGGGAATCGAACCACGGACTTCTCGGTTACGCGTCGAGCATGCAGACCACTACACCACGAAGGCATGCGAAGAAGGCGGGAAAATACCTTATAAGTAATACTGGTTCTGAATTTAATCCTGGGGAATGGAACTCCATATCGCTTCAAATTTGTCAGGACTGCGTGTTCGGTGCATATTCTTGGCAAACATCTTCGTGAACGCCTTAAATCCTGATCTGGAACAGGGAGCTGAATGCAGCTCTGTTCTGTGGTAGACTATTGTGATTAAGTGGTAGAAGAACTGCACTTTAAAGGGATTTAAAATCCTCTTTTATTAAATCACAATTATTTACAACCACTTCCCAACTCGGGAGGGATACAGAAAGTAGAGACCGCACTTGGGTCTAAAATGAACAATCAAATAAATTTAAACTGAAACTAAATAGAAATTAAGTAGTCGTTGCTCACAGAGCTATAACGCGAGGTTGGCCTCTAATGCTGCAGACATCTTAGGAGTCCTCTCCGAAGACCAGATTTCAAACTTCAACGCCCTCTTGAATGCGCTGGATCTGAGATTCGGTGCGATGCGTAAAGCACTGTAGCCGCCTACAGCTGAAAACTCGCCAGCATATGGCCCTTATGCATTTCGTCGAGGATGCGGAAATTCAGAAGGCTCTCAAATTGGCGGATCTGAAAGACCTAAAATCCGCCTTGGTCTACGCCGTGAAGTTTGAGTCCGCTCAACAAGGAAGTCGAAAAGATCGCCATCCTATTAGAGCGGCTCAAACAGAAGATCCAAATTTTGATGCAAAACTGAGAGAAGAATTAGTAGAGATACGGGATGCGTTAAGAAAGTCGAATAAAAGCAACGCTGGGAAGAAAACAATCAAGTGCTGGAGTTGCGGATTGGAAGGACATCTCCGCAGGAACTGTCACGTGAATCAAGACCGGGAGAGAGTTCCCGTGAAACAAAACCAGGGAAACAAAAATGTAGCAATCTCACGGGGAGGAGATTGCCAGGCAGAGACGCAGCCTCTTTGAAAGTTCTACAGATCTCTTCAATGAGCCGGCGGAGATAGCGGACCGTTAGTCGAAGGATATGTGAATAAGCGTCCTTGTAAGATAATCATCTAGATACGGGAGAAAATTTAACCATCCTTAGAACAGATGTAGCTCGGTAGTTGAAAGAAACATTGCACTGGACTCCGCTCTGTGTGATTTTGCAAACAGTGACAGGTGATAAGAATCTGATTGAAGGTAAAATTAATATCACTATTACCTTCCGAAATGAGACCTACCAGCACTTGGCTTTCGTCGCTATCATCAAGGACGAATAAATACTCGGACTGGACTTTTTGCTGAGGTACGATTTTACACTGAACTTTAAGCATGACGAGATGCACTCTGCAAAAGAAGATATAACTGTGTTTGAAATGAAAAACAGCATTCCTTCCGCTCACCAAGTAACAAGAGAAATAGATGTTCCCATTCCCTTGATGACAGAATTATTAATAAGCGGCTCCATAGGAAACAATAGCTTCAAATTTGGAATACTTCAATGCCCTGAAAATAGCCCAAGAGATGTATTAATGTCCTCGACATTAATAGACCTTTCGAGACTTCGTCCCTGTGAGGTTGCAGAATGTTAGCCACAGACAAAACTATCCTAAAAGGTGACATGCTAGTAATATGCACTCTACTTACTTAACGTCTGCAATGTCCCATCTGCAATTCCGACTGAAGCAACCAGGAAATTAATGGAAAAACTTCTGCAAAGTGTAAACGTACCCTACGAACAAGGATGTGCTGCAGAGAAAACGATTAAAGAATTTAAAGATCTATTTCCTAGAACATCCGGAGATGTTAGTCGCACAAAACTGATGCAACATTGATTTCATACAGAGATCACTCTCCGATGAAACAACATCCTAGGCGTTTGGCATTCGCAAAATAGGAAGAGGTTCAAAATCTTCTGAAAGAGATGCAAGAAAAGGACATCATCGAACCATCTTCAAGTCCATATGCATTTCCTATAGTTCTCGTCCAGAAGAAACACTGTTCGACAAGATTTTGTGTCGACCACCGAAGACTAAATAATGTCACTAAGAAAGATAGTTACCCACTTTCTAGGAGAGACGATACTCTGGACACCCTATCAGGACACAAGGGTTTTTTTACTCTCGACCTCAAGAGCGGACACTGGCAAACGGAAATTTATCCCGATAATGGAGAGAAAACTGCGTTCATTACCGCCCAAGGACTCTGGCAATTTAAAGTTATGCCATTTGAACTCTGTAACGTCCCTGCAACATTTGAACGTCTGATGGAGGCAGTGCTTCGTGGCCTATCTTACGAATCCTGTCTGGTCTACCTAGATGACATCATTATAGTGGAACGTAGTTTCGAGGGACATCTAGAAAATATCAGGAAGGTGTTTCAGAAATTGAAAGACGCCAACCTCAAGCTCAGTCTTTCGAAATGTAAGTTGTTCCGCAGCGGAGCCACCTATCTGGGGCATGTTATCTCCGCCGAAGATGTCTGCACAGACCCAGAGAAGGTGTTGGCAGTTAAGGACTGCGACCCCGTGGATATTCATCAACTACAGAACTTCCTAGGACTCTGTACCTATTACAGAAGATTCGTGAAGAGGTTCTGCAACATCGCAAGTCCACTCCATAAATTAACAGGGAGTAAACAAACATTCGCATGGTTTGAGAAGTGCGAAATGTCCTTTAGTCAGTTAAAAGGCGTCATTAACATCTACGCCTGTGCTCGTATATTACCGACCCGGATTTATATTAGACACAGATGCGAATAAGGAAAGTGTGGGAGCTGTCCTTTCCCAAATGACTGATGGTCAAGAGCGAGTAATAGCTTATTGGAATAAGTGCTTGTCCAAACCGGAAAGGAATTATTGCTTCACCCGTAAAGAATTGCTCGCAAACGCCATAGAACATTTCCATCATAAGAGTTGTCCAGCACACTGCAAGCATTGCTCAAGAGCCGACGCTAAGTTGGGGAATCCTAGCATCCGGCAGTAACATCTTCAACATCAGCCGATCCAGATCTGTGGAGTGATGAAAAAATTAGAGAAGACCAATTGGCGGATCCTAACATTAAGCTAGCGATTCTCAAACTGTGAGGCGCGCCCCCCTTGGGGGGCGTGATAACCTTCCCTACGTGGGGGATGTGAGCGTAACGAAAAGTCGAAAATAAAAGATTATTTAAAAAAATTATTAATTTACTGAAATGAAGCAAAACAAAATACATTCTGACATAATAAAAAATAAAATACACATTTACACTGATACAATGTAATCAGCACTGCACAAAATTAAGAACAACTTCTGCAGAGTGCAAACAGTCATGGTAGTCACTAGTAATTTTTAATAATTACTAGTGACTACCATGGGCTTGTCTTGAAGAGCAAAGTTATTCAAAGGAAGGTTTAATATTAGAAATTGACACTATAAGTTCTTTTTCTATGTTTAACTGAGATCTATATTTTGTCGTCAGAGCAGCCATCGCAGAAAGTCCGGGTTCGCAAAGGTAGGATGTTGGAAATGGTAATAGTATACGAGCTTTCGTTTTCAGTGTAGAAAATTCATTATCCACCTCTGCCCAAAATTCAAAGAGTGATTTATTAATAAATTGCCTTTTGATTTCGCCGCTTGACGTGAAATCTATGAAAATTTCTTCTTCGCCAGTTGAAAGCCCTTCTGGAGTGCTTCGAAATGGATCCCTAACCCACTCGCAACTTGCTCTCAAATTGTCGTCAGCAAGAAAATACTTTTTAAAATTCTTTGACAGTATTCTAAATGACTTTCAATTGTTTCAAAAACAACTTTCACATGTTGTTCTTCAGCCTAGTAAATTTATCACATTTTTAAACATTTCTAGGTTTTTTTTCTTTAAATTTCTGCTCCATAATTTCAATTTTCTACAAAAACCTTTAATTTTGTCACTCGTCTCCAACATATGTATATTTGTTCCTTGGAGCTGAAGATTCAAGGTATTTAATTTCTTGAATATATCGACCAAGTAGCTCAATTTCATCACAAATAAACCATCTCGAAACTTCCCAGCTTCATGTCGGTTTTCCTCTTCTAGAAAAGTGGCAGCTTCATCTCCTCATTTATAAACACACTGTAAAAATTTCCCACGTTATAACCACCTTGCCTCGCAATAAAATAGCAACGATGAATGCACTGCACCCATGTCTTTACAAAGTACAGAGAACATTCTTGATTTTGGGGGACTCATTTTTATACAATTTACTACGGTCACAACTGTCGTTGGCACAATATTCAGACCATTTCATTCATTTCTTTGGAAGCCGGACCTTCTCTGTGGATCATGCAATGTGTCCAAATGCTCAGTGGAGATTTTTGTTTCACAATTTCTTGTATACTTTGGAATCTTCCAGGCATTGTACGAGCACCAATGGTACATATTCCGACACAAGTTTTTCACTCTTTGCTTGCGTCGTTTATAAAATTATTTAAAATATCAAATAATGCTAGTCCTGTTGCTTTGACTTTTATTGGTTTACAAAAAAGTAGTAGTTCTACTGCTGACATACCATCTCAAAATCGAACATACGCAACGAAATGAGCATCTTTATTGCTATCTGTTGCCTCATCAAACTGAATTGAAAACAATTTGTCATGCAACTTCCCGAACAGTTGCTGCTGTACATCTTCACCTATATCATAGATTCGACGGGCAGCAGTATCATTTAATAGACGTATGGACTGTTAAGTCTTTTTTTAGCAAAATTATCTCCGAACATAGTTTCTACGATCTCAAATGTATCTCGCAAAATGAGCTCTTCGCCAATGGTGTGAGGCTTTTTACATCTGGCTATTTTATATGAGACTTTGTAAGAAGCAAGTAAAGCTTTTCCATTCACAGACAAAGTTTTTTTTAAATGATTTTGCTTTTCATATGATTTTAATTAATTTTAATTCAAATATTAAAAATTAAATAAATAAATTCTCAAGGTTTATTAACATACTCACCAGGAAGCGTTTCCAGATGTCGTTTAGATTTATTAGGTTTCATACTGTCTGCTGCCAATATTTTTGAGCAAATAAACACACAGGGACCTTTCTCTTCATTTACTTCAGCAGTGGTAAATTCAAAATTTAAGGATTCTTCAGAATATCTTCTTGATTTAATTTTCGGATACACGCTTGTCTGCGCACTTGTTGATGTTTTATTATCGTCTAGTTTGCTTACGACTTAAAAATTTATACATGATACATATAAATTGATACATTTATATCAACTGCCGATATTAAATACTGTGAATTGCAATTAAGGCCCAAAATACAAAATGCAGATTCAAGAAAGATTTGGTAGCGATAGAAGGATCGACTTGACCGCGACTGACTGGAATTGCACGAGTTGCAGGATTTATATACGTTTTGCGCAGACGTTCGATAGATTGCGTAGACGTCCGCTAGAATTCCGAATGTGATGAATGGTAGAATGTGATGGACAGAGAGCAACAGAGACTAGAGTAGTTTTCTTATGGCATTTTTACTTTTACAAATGGATGATTGAAGAAATAAATATCTAATTTAATTTTTATCGCAATCTGTTCCAATTTTAAAATTAGAAAGGAAAAGTAACATAATACTTATCCCATTGCTTAAAATAACTTTCTTAAAATACCTATTACTTAAAACTAACATACAGAAATTTAATACTTATCTTGATAATTTGCACGGTTTATAATTAAGGTCGTATTGTAGCCTTAGCGTCGAAGTATATTATTATTGCATTCAATACATTGCTATTGTATCGGGGGCGATGAAAATTATGATTGAAAATTAAGTTCCAAATATTGGAAGTTTGAGAAGCATTACATTAAGTCAATAATATAGCTGAAGGAATCATCCAGTACAAAACCCAAGTGGCAGGGCATTTCCATCCTCAGTCCTACAACTAAAAGGTACTGGGTTCTCTGGGACTCACTCCCCTTCCGAAATTGAGTCTTATATCGACTATGGGAAAGCGATGATGGAACTGATAAGACACGGCTGCTGCTGCTTCCTCGAAACCGAATACCTGATACTGTGAAGGAAATACACAAGAGCCCAACAGGAGCGCATTTCGGCTATATGAAGACAATAAACAAGGTTCGATAGCACTTTTTCTTCTGGAGTTCGAGGAGAATCGATGTTGAAAAGTTTTGCCGATCTTGTGATATTTGCGCAGTCAAGAAAGGACCGGGGAAGGCCGCAGGTGTAGAATTCAGAAGCGCCTTTCGATCGAAATGCTCTTGATATACTTGGACCTTTTCCACGGACCACAGATAGCAACAAATACATTCTCGTCGTCATGGATTATTTCACGAAGTGGCCCGAAGCGTACCCAATTCCAGAGCAAGAGGCTGTCACGACAGCTGAAGTTCTGTTACAGAACTAAACTTCCAGGTTTGGGGCTTTCTTCAGATTTATTCCGACCAAGGCAGGAACTTCACTTCATGCGTGTTCAAGGGACTCATCGACTTATTGGAAATCAAGAAAACGCAGACGACCCCGTTGTCGAAAACGGCCTGTAAAGAAAAACTATAAAACAAATTAATGAACAGACGATTTTGTTTTCACTAGATAGCGCGCAATGAAATGTTATGACTTTAATTTTTGTTATTAATTTTTTGGCAACGAGAATGAAAAGGACAGTTGAACGGACGAGATGTGAAATGTTGGATGCAATTTCGATTTAGTGTTATTCTGTATATGTTAACGTTGAAATATTTGAAATTAAAAGTTTTTTTCTTTCTTGAGATGTAGATTTCCTAGAACTTCGAAATTATCTTTAGGCAAGCTCACCCGGGCACGACTTTTAGAAGGAAGAAAGGTAAGTGAAACCTTTTTCCTTACTTTTAGAACTTAGAAATTGAAAACTAAAAAGTTCACGTTCTTAAAGGTTTTCATATATGGCATCCCTGCCGGGATGTGAGCTTGATTAATTGATCTTGGAATGAAAAATTAACGTTAATGAAATAGAAACTAGAAATAGTTTGAAATAACTTGTGTTCATTTTGTCATTGTGAAACATTGAAGCTTAACATATAGAATTTTTATTTGAATTAATTGACATTGATAAGGTGAACTGTGTTGTGTATACTTTAAAATATAGGCATTTACTGAATCTTTTCATATTCTGAATTAATTTGAATTGATAGCATTCTTAGAAATTTGCACATATACTTTAAAATATGGCCGAAGCACAATCATATGAGTTATTAAAAAGAAAACGTAAATCGCTGAGAACAGCGGTTACGAAGGCAGTTAATGATTTAGAAGCTGAATTATCAAACATAGATTTAAATACTGGAAAGATAGATGAGCTAATAGAAATTCTTTCCATTAAATTTGAACCTCTAGCTTTAGTTGATCAGCAGCTTGAACCGCTTTTAAAGCCTGAGGAGTTTGATACAGAATTCGAAACTACACAAGAATATAGAGAAAAAGTATTGCTTTGGCAGTTTCGTGCGAAAAAGAAAATCGAAGAATTTGCGAAATCTCAAATCACGACAACCTTTGAGTCTCCAATAGCTCATAGATTAGAACAAATTTCGAATTCTGATAACCTGCGTATTAAAGTCCCTAAATACCATATTGCCCGATTCTATGGAGATGACGGCTCAAAATGGCTTACCTTTTGGAATAGTTTCGAAACAGCTGTGCATAATAATGAGTCCCTAAACAAAATAGATAAATTTAATTATTTAAAGACTCATTTGGGGGGATCTGCTTTGAACACTGTGGAGGGTTTTCCTATTTCGGCAGAAGCCTATGATAAAGCTGTACAATTATTAAAGGATAGATTTGCCAATCCTGAAATATTGATTCAAGCACACATGAACAAGATTCTAAGTATGCAGCCATTAAAAAACTCTAATGATATTAAATCTTTTAGGAAGTTTGTAGATAACTGTAATGTGCAATTAAGAAGTTTAGAATCATTAAACGTTTCTCCCAAACATTATGGCAGTATTTTATTCCCTATGCTTTTAAAACTTATTCCGGCTGATTTAGTGTTAGAATATAATAAATCACAAGAAAATAAATCTGGTTAGGACATTCAACGTTTACTTTCGTTTCTTACTCTTGCTTTGACAGCACGTGAACAGACATATTCTAATCACAAGTCGTCATTCGGATTAAACGATCGAAAACAAGACTCCAGACATAATTTTCCGCGAGATAAGAATTTGAATCAAAAACAAAATTTAACGGATGTTGCAACTGCGAATGAATTATTGACGGCTTCGACGCCAGTCAGATGTAATGTGGAGAAAAAGAAAACAACCTGTGTATTTTGTGATTCCATGACTCATACTTCTGACTGTTGCAATGTAGTGATGAATCTTACGGATTGGAAGAGAGAAAAAGTATCTTATTGCGCAAAAGAGCCTGCTTTAATTGTTTACAAAAAGCTAAGCATTTATCGCGGAACTGCCCCATTAAGAAAGCTAAATGCGAATTCTGTTCTGGATTACATCACAAATTTTTTTGCTTTGAACAACAGAAAAAGGAAAGAAAAAATAATACGGATTCAGAGACTACCGATCTAACTAATCAAAGCAAGGGGGAGGTTTTTTTGCAAACGTTAACTGTTTACATTGAAAATGAAAGTTCAAGGCAACTGGTTAGGGCGATTGTAGACACTGGGAGCCAGAAAAGTTACATTTCAAAATATGTTGCAAAAACCATGGGTTTGGAGAGTAGAGGAAAAGAAAAGATAACTCATGGGCTTTTCGGAGGTAAAAAAATGACTTCAGTTCATGATAGATTTACGATTAAGTTATGCAGTTTTGATGAAAAATTTAAATTTGTATGGAAGTCAATGGTCAGGAACATATTTGCTTAGGCATACCTAGAATTAATGATCATAACATCTTACAAGAATTAAAAAGAATGAATATTTTTGTAACCCATTCTTCTATGAATAAGAAGCTTTGTCTTTTCGAAAAAGACGTTAATGAAATTCATATCTTATTGGGCTCTGACACTGTGGGAAAATTATTAACTGGTAATGTAAAACAACTTTCTGATGGTCTCACTGCAGTAGAAACTCATTTAGGGTGGACAATTTTAGGAAAATCTGACTTTGAAGCAAAACATTCACTGTTGGTGCACTCTTTGCTTACGAATCTTGAAAAAATATCAGATTTATGGGAATTAGATTCACTAGGCATAAAAGATCCCAGTGAAAAGCGAACAAAATTAGAACTACAGGATCTTGCTTTGAAGCATTTTGAAAACACTGTGGCTAGAAATAAAGGCAGGTACATTGTTTGCATTCCTTGGATTGAGGGCCGTGAAAAACTTGGAGATAGTTTTGAACTGGCTAAAAAACGATTGAAGAACACTGTGAGATCTTTGAGAACTGCAGGAAGATTAAATGATTATGAACATGTATTTGATGAGTGGGAAAAGGAGGGAATAATCGAAAAGTTCGATTTGAATGAGTCTAACAAAACTGCGAAATTTTATGATTTACCCGACCGACCAGTGTTTAAAGAAAATTCTACAACTAAGATTCGACCTGTTTTTGATGGTTCTGCTCGACAGAGAAGTTTTAATTCTCTCAATGATTGTGTAAAAAAGGGCCCCAATCTCATTGAAATGATACCTTCAGTTTTGAATCGTTTTCGATTAGGAAAAATAGGAGTCATATCGGATAGTCGCAAAGCGTTTTTGCAAATTGCTCTACATGAAAATAATAGGAATTTCCTACGTTTCTTGTGGTGGTTAGGAGGAAATCCTGAGAAGTTTGTGATATACCGGCACTGCCGCGTTGTTTTTGGCCTTTCGTACAGCCCGTTTTTATTAGCGGCAGTTTTAAATTATCATCTAAAGAATGCACCTGACCGTTTGAAAATGACAGCTGAGAAACTGAAAGATTCTATGTATGTGGACAACTGCGTTACGAGTGTAAACTCAGTTGAAGAACTAGAGTGTTTCCAACGAGATGCCAAAGAACTGTTAGCTATGGGAAAGTTTGATTTGCGTGGCTGGCTTCACAGTGAAATGTGTGGTCAAACTTTTGAAAGAAAAATTGAACATCAAAAATCAGATCTACCTGAAGTGATGGTACCGGGACTTGCATGGAATTTAGAAGATGATTCCTTGTCTGTCACATTCAGAGAAACAGAGACGAAAGGAGAATTCATTACAAAAAGGAAAATCCTTTCGTTAGCACATCGAATTTTTGACCCAATCGGAGTCACTTGTCCTGTTACGTTAATTCCCAAATTATTGTTGTAGGAATGCTGGAAAATAGGAGCCTCGTGGGACTCTAAACTACCTTTAGACATAGAAAAGAAATTTGAAAGTTGGAAAAAACAGCTTGTAGATCTAGAAAACATCAAAATTCCTCGAAGGCTGTCGAGCCTCGACCTTAAGAATGCCAACGTATCGTTACAAATTTTTTGTGATGCATCTAAATTGGCTTATGCTACTTGTCTCTTTCTTCGAACCGAAAGCGATGGTGAAGTAACGTGCCAATTGATTCAAGCGAGATCAAAAGTCGCACCGTTAAAGGGAATTTCAATTCCAAGCTTAGAGTTATTAGCTTGTACGATTGGCGTAAGGTTGGCTACGACAATAAAGAAAGATTTGCGCATGAAGATGTATCATCAGTGTTTTGGACAGATTCGATGGATGTTCTTTACTGGATAAAAAAGGAATGTCCTTGGGCGATTTTCGTAGCGAATAGAATAGAAGAAATAAGAACACTATCTTCTAACGAAAGTTGGAGATCTGTACAAGGTATACTGAACCCTGTTGATCTCCCCTCGCGAGGATGTTCTGTGAGAACTCTTATCAAAGAAAGTTGGTGGGAAGGACCTTCTTGGCTCGTAAAAAAGGAAGAAGAATGGCCAAAATTGGAACACATTCCAAATATGGAGGTAGTTAATTCAGAAAAGAAGAAAACTATTGTAACGGCAGTTTCGGTACAATGCAAAGAAAAGTATTATTATCGTTATTTATCTTACGTTAAACTTGTAAGAATAACAGCGTGGATAAGTAGATTTATAACAAATATGAAGAAAATAAAAGATCATAGAACAACAGGGAATTTGATGACAGAGGAAATCAAAAGGGCTGAACGTATTTTGCTAAAGCAAGTACAGAAGGATGCGTTCAGTAATGAGACTGACAAGAGATTAAATTATTTACAAGTAATTTTTTACAAGTAATTAAAGACTCGGATGGTATTTTGAGGTTAAAAACAAAAATATGTTTCAGAGAAGATCATGAAGAATTCCGTTTGCCTATTATACTTCCATCCCATCATCCAGTTGTGAAAACTCTCATTATTTATAAGCACGAAAGTTTAGGACATGTCGGAATCCAAATGCTTATGAGCCATCTTAGAGAGAATTATTGGATTCTGAAAACTAGAAAAACTATTAAAGAAGTAATCAGGTCTTGTATCATCTGCAATAGGTTTAAAACGAAACCGGTAACTGTATCAGAAGGACTTTTACCTCAAGATCGTGTAAGAGATGCCGCAATTTTTGAAATTATAGGAGTGGATCTCGCAGGTCCTCTTATTCTCAAAGGAGGAAAAAAATCTTGGGTTTTGATCCTGACATGTGCAGTATACCGTGCAGTACATCTCGAATTGTTAACCTCAGTCTCGACTGAAAATCTGATTCTTGGTTTGAGGAGATTTATAGCACGCCGTGGAAGACCAGCTATCATTTATTCAGACAATGGTTCTAATTTCAAAGGCACTTCTAGGCTGTTAGAGAAAGTGAATTTAGAGAAACTGAACAACTCAGAAGGGCTAAATCCGATCACATGCAAATTCATACCTCCTAACGCCCCCTGGTGGGGAGGCTTCTGGGAGAGGTTGATTGGACTGATGAAGAGAATTTTAAGGAAAACTTTAGGAAAAACGTCTTTAACTCATGAAGAAATGAATATTGTTCTATGCGATTGTGAAAGCTTTACTAACTCAAGACCGCTGACTTATATTTCAGAAGATCCCGAAGATTTGGAACCTCTGACTCCTGCAATGTTCTTGCAAGATATTAGAAAAATCGGCGTACCCGAGTTTGACAATATTGACGCCAATAAGTTAAAAAAGAAATTCGCATATCGTGTTAAATTGAAAAGGGATTTAAGAAAGCGTTTTAGAACTGAGTATCTAGGGCAATTGAGAGAAGCATATAAGGTAAAAAGAGAAAGGATCTTAAATGAAGGAGAAATAGTTTTGTTAGGAAATGATCATACCAAAAGACTTAACTGGAATTTAGGGCGTACAGTAAAACTCTATCCAGGAAAGGACCATCGGGTTAGAGTAGCTCTTGTAAAAACAGCATAATGTTCCTTTTTACGTCCTGTGCAAAAATTGTTCCCTTTGGAATTGCAGGAAAAGGAAATAACATCTTTATGCCCTACTAACGTTCCTTCCTTTTCAGATTCTTATGAAATACATTCTATGCCCTCTAATTTAGACCCAGGTACAGAAGGATGTTCAATGGAGGGAAACACTTCACGCCAATCTTGTTCCAATGATGGAGCTGTGCTAGAGAGGAAAACTGAGGATTTCAAAGTATCAGCTGGTGAACCAACTCCTACTCGACCATCGGAGCCTCAGCGTTCACGTTATGGCAGACTAATAAAACCAAAGAAAGTGACTACCTAGCAGATGTTTGAGTTTTACCAAGAAGTTGTTTAAAACTCAAAGTGGGGAGTGTCGAAAACGGCCTGTAAAGAAAAACTATGAAACAAATTAATGAACAGACGATTTTGTTTTCACTAGATGGCGCGCGATGAAATGTTATGACTTTAATTTTTGTTATTAATTTTTTGGCAACGAGAATGAAAAGGACAGTTGAACGACGAGATGTGAAATGTTGGATACAATTTCGATTTAGTGTGATTCTGTATATCTTAACGTTGAAATATTTGAAATTAAAAGTTTTTTTCTTTCTTGAGATGTAGATTTCCTAGAACTTCGAAATTATCTTTAGGCAAGCTCACCCGGGCACGACTTTTAGAAAGAAGAAAGGTAAGTGAAACCTTTTTCCTTACTTTTAGAACTTAGAAATTGAAAACTAAGAAGTTAACGTTCTTAAAGGTTTTCATACCCGTTACATCCGCAGTCTGATGGCATGGTGGAGAGGTTTAACCGTACAATCCTGAACCACCTCTCGCTCATGGTTTCCAAAAAGACTGAGATAGCAAACTACCCCTGTTCTTACTTGCTTACCGTAATGCCGTCCACCAAAGCACCAGCTATTTTCCATCGCAGGTCCTCTTCGGTCGCGATCTCCGTCTGCCAAGTGACCTGCTCTTCGGCCGCCCTCCGCATGTACATTTCTTCCCTGAGGAGTACTTGCGAAACTTCCAGGCCCGGTTGGAAACAGTTCACAGGTTCACCTGCGAGCGAATTAACATCTCGACGGACAGCATGAAAAAGAGATACGATGCAAACGCCACCGAATATCAATTCCAGGAAAACAAGATGTGGCTTTGGAATCCGAGTCGTCGTAAGGATGCTTCTCCCAAACTGCAGTCGCATTGGGAGGGTCCCTATGCAGTTCTCAACAGACTGAACGACGTCTTGATACGGATCCGTGAGTCCCACAATTCCAAACCTAAGGTCGTTTATTGACAGATTAACCCCATACTATGGTCATAGTACCTAGTGCTTCTCATTCTTAGGGGTACCCATAATTCTTATAGATTAAATACTTCTTAATTTCTGTGCATAGTTGGTACATAGTTACTTGCAAATAGTGTAAATATTTGTTTCTCCTATATCTGTTTACTTTTTGTCTTCTTACGTTTTGAATTTGGTTTTTGATCAATTATTTTACTGCCCGGGACGTGCAGTGCTTAAGAGAGAGCAGTGTTACGAAATGCCCAGCCACTGTAAGATAGCTTTCCCGCAAGGCAGGTTTAGAGTTGCCATATTTGGCGCGAAATAGCCCATTTAGCAACAAAAACTATATAAACCCTGCCTGTACGCGGAGTAGTAGTGTATCGTCAATTTTTATCTCGAGTATGTTGAGCTCCGAGAGCGATCGACCAAATAAGGAGCTTTATTTAGTGTTTTACCCTAAAGCTGTTTTCACCGTTATAGCCTGACACCCTGAAGGCTGTCTTGCTGATTGTTTTAGCTTGCTTGTCGTAGTTTTTCGACGACTAGAACGCGTCTTTGGAACTGTCTTCTGTAATACTGACAAATAAATTATGTTTTGTTTCTTTATACAGTGTTGTCATCAATCACTCGAAATCCACGAACCCGTAGAACAAACCCGTAGAACGCAACAATATGATTCCATTTCGGGCTTTTACCAAGCCTTTACGGTAAATCCTAGGAGTTACCAACGCCTTCTGGTAAAAGCCTGAAACGAAGGTTTACTTATGACAGGATTTTCCGTTCGTAGGTATATTGTATACAGTGTGTCCCCAAAAGGCCAAAACACACTTTATTTTTTAATTGATAATATAAATTGTAAAAGTGATGAAAATAAGGTTTGATTTAAGATTATGTCGATGGAACTGTCATACAATTTTTTTCAAAGAGTTACAAGAAGTAAAAGTTTAGAAAGTGCTATATTTATGCCATTTCACAAATAAGATGCCATGTGAAAAAGCTGAACTAATGCACGATTCTTTCGATAACTACTTAAGAGATTTCAACAATTTAAAAAATAATGTTGGCAATTTATAAGGTTTCTCCTTCAATCTCTTGACTTTCTTTGTGAGCATACGCTGTGAAACCCTATGTGGAGGACAGTGAGCAAATCTAGGCTATGTCCTTTAGTGTTGAAGAAATACAAAGTCAGAAAGAGGGTTTAAAAATGACCCTTTAATTCAAATAATTACAACTCTCCAATTTGAGAGTAAGCCACTACTTGGGCTGAACTAAAATAATATGAAATAAAGTGTGTTAACAAATTGAAATACCTAACTTAGCTTAAGTAGGACGGCGAGGGAAGCTTAACTCTTAGTGAAATGCAATAATGCGAATTTCACTAGCAAACACTAGTAATTGCAAATGCCTATGAAGGCGAACTTTCAGTAGACAGAGGAAATCTTTGCGCGCACAGCCTTACGGCGAGAAATCCAAGGCTCTGTCTTTCCCCTCTTTAACTCCTGCCTTTTAAACTGCTAACAGATATATGCGATTTGCATAAATATCTCGCTCGCGCTAAATTCGGGCAGCAACTGAAACTTTGAGATATCGATAGGAAAGTTCAAACTAAAAATAATTTGGTTAATTAAAATAATGAATGCTACAAATTGTTAAAAAATGAAATTGATAGCTCAGAAAAAAAATAAATAAAAATATTAATAATAAATAATAATAAATAAATAATATTCTCCGAGACGGATTTCCTCTGTTTCCATGGCCTTTTCTGTTACGGAGATGTCATCTGACGAATCAGCTGGGCGCTTGTGCCTTAAGCTTCTGCGGGCGGGAACGTCGATGACCCTTGAATCCGTCCCTTGAACTTTTTCCTCTCTGCTTGGAAGCCGCTTTGCTCGTTTCTCGTCGAACTTTCAGCGCTATTCCTTCTTTTGCTGATTTCTTATTTCTGTCTCTGACTGTTTTCGCCTTTCTTGCCCTTACTCCCTGATTAAGTCCACCCTTGCTTTCTTTTGAAGCTGCTCTGCGGTTGAACTTGCCCTTCTTTTGCTTTCTGTAGCGTAAACTGCTAAAGTTTCTGCAGCGTAAACTGCTAAAGTTTCTGCAGAACTCGTACTACCTTCACTTCAGGCTCCCTGCAGAAAAATCTTTTACTACTGAAATATCCTTACGATCGAAATAAGGTTTAACCCCTAATCCATATTTGCCACATTTTGTTGGCCGTTTTTGTCTCTGAGATAGAGGTTCTTTTATCGAACTCCTTCAATCATGAATGAACCTTAAAATTTCGGTACAAATTTAGCTACTCGGCCATTCTGAGCACATGATAATGCATGATTTACTTTGATAACTTTGTCTCCGACCTTATATTCCACCTCCCTTCTTTTTTTTATCATTATACAGGGTGTTTATAAAGTCCCGGACCCATTTTGATGTTTAATAACTCATAAAATAATGAAGATATAAGCAAAGTTATGGCATTTATTTATGGAATAAATTATATATTTTCCTTTTCAAGTTTGAATATCTTTACTTTTGTAACTATCGTCTGCGCGTGTGGTTAATTTCAGATAATTTCATTTTCCAGTCTAAATACCTGTACGTTTCTAAATATCGTATGCTTATTAATTGCATTTTTCTCTCTTTTGTTTTTGGCAACTATTAATCAACTATAGCACTTTACGGACACTTTACGGAGGACGGGGACGCCCGATGTACACCTTTGGTTGACAGGCATATGTCCACCGCCCCCCCCCCTTTGTCTGTTTTTATCAGCTCCACCACAGCCGAGGGAGCGGACAAGCCAGTACCAGTACGGTCCCTGTCGAGCCTGATCCCATCCTAGGTAAAATACCCGGGTTCTAGTCCTGTGAAGAATAAGGTACAATAGTACCTGATATTTTGCCCCCGTGGTTGAGACTGTCTAAGTACAGATCCTAGCCAGTACTTCCCAGGAATTCTCCTGAGTCAACCCCCGGGGGGTAATCAACTAAAGCAACAACCCCCATGAATACCGTGAGGCATAAAGGGATTCCTCAAAGGTTAATGTGGGGTGTGGACTAATGCACGACCGAGTCATTGGGCCTTTCTTTTTTACAGAAAAGACGGTCTCATCAGTCATATACTTAGACATGTTGGAAAACTGACTGCTATATTAAGGAGAATGCACACACCACAAGAGAAAGCATAAATTTTATGGTGGTTCATTGAAACGAAATCCATAATGCAAACACAGAGAAATTGCAGAAGAATTTACCAAAAAGATCCTCCATCCAAAAGCAGCATCTTGCGGTCGAAAAAGAATTTTCTAGAAACTGGAATTATCGCAGATAAGAAACGTTTCAGACGTCCCTGCACAAGTGATTTTGATGTTGCTGTGGATGCCGACATACTTGCCGGTACCTGGCGTGAAACTGAATATCGACTTGATATTCCGTGCCACGAAGGGGGCACACGTGGAACTTCATTAACGAGGGTCATGAAACTTTTTGAGTCTATTTAACCACTTATGTTATTAATTTTAATCTATCTTTATTATTTTATGAGTTATTAAACATCAAAATGGGTCCGGGACTTTATAAACACCCTGTAAAATTTCTGCTTCCCCTTGGCACACCCGAGCATTTTATCTCCTCGTTAATAATCTTTTTAATATCTTGCGTTTTGAATTCCGCCTCTCTCTGTTGCCTGAAGAATAACTTGTCCAAGGGAATTAACAATTTTCTCCCCAGAGGAATAATTCATCAGGCGTTTTACTAGTATTATTACGTTTTGCTTCTGAGCGCAAAAGCTAGGTCATTGACACAGTTATCCCAGCGACTAATTTCTCACATAACTACAAACAATTCCGACTACATTTTCATTTATTCATTGCTCTATGCAACAAGACGGGATGACTGTGGACGATACGGGACCATCTTTAATGTTGTTTGCCAAGCCATGCGCATAAGTTTTCGAACATTTGTCTTACGAATTGATTCCCATTGTCTGAAACTACTTTGAGTGGAGCCGCATATTTTAATATATATTAATTTAAGAACGAATCACAGACAGTTTCTTGGCGAATTACGTAATTCCTGCAAAATACTTAATCCTAAACTTGCTGGGATAACTGATCTTAACTCATAGTGTTGATAAATATTTTGTTTTGTTATAGAACAATAACTTATCAGTGAGTTCTTAGTGCACCAATCTGTTTCTGATTATTTCAATATCCATATTCTCAAAATTGCCAGGGTCTTCGAGCTAAGCATAAATATTTTTAAACTTGGGGTCTGCTTTCAATTCAGCGATAACTGTACCTTGTGAGAACTATCTTTGAGGTCAATATGGCACCACATTTAATTGCGTTCCTCTCTTCACGTAGCTTTGTTCTAGATAACGCACCAGAGACATTTTCTTTTGCCGGTGTGTTCTTCATAATTAAATTGTACTCTTTCAGTTTAAGATCCCACATGATAGGTCTTGCAGATAAGGCCATGCCTGAATATAATCGACAGATAGCAGCATCAACTGAGTTCGCTGTTATTGCCGCCTTTCCAAAATATACTCGAAACTTTTGAACTGCTAATGAAACAGCTTATGGATCCATTTCTGTGACCGTATAATTTCTTTGCGTTGCGTTTAGCTCCTGGCTAAAGTACGCCACTGGTTGACCGTTTCGAGATACAATGATGCAAACTGCATAGTTGGAAGCAACTACTTCGATTTCCAAGTTCTGATCCGCCTCCGGCAATTTGAACACCGGAGCCTAAATTAGGACTTGTTTCAGTGATTTGAATGCCATTTTGGCTTCTGCATTCCAAGCATATCTCGTATTTTTTTTTCAAAATTAGTAAGCGTTTAACTGTTTTCGCGAAATCCTTTATAAACGATCTATAATAAGAGCACATGCTGAGAGACTGTGACAGTCTTTTTGCAAAGTTTGGTGGCGGATAATTTTTAATGGCTATTAAGTATTAATTCTTTATTTCAATATCGTTTTGGAAGGTTTTATACCCTAGGTAACGAACTTCTTTTGCAGCGAATTAACACTTCGAGGCATTTATTTGGAAGACAGTTTTGTTTAACAGCAAAAATACTTCATTTAAATGTTCAATGTGTTGGTCAATTGTTTCGCTAATAATAATTATGTCGTCCAGGTATATGAAGGTAATCTTTCGTAGCACGGGTCTTAAAAGATTATCCATTGCCCTTTGGAATGTTGCCGGAGCTCCGCGTAATCCAAATGGCATCCTTAAAAACATATAAAACGCCTGTTTTAGTGATGAAAGCAGTTTTCTGGACGTCTTTGGGCTTTAAGCCGATTTGAAAATAGCCGGAAGTTAAGTCTAGAATTGTCGTATTCTTTGTGTATTTTATTTTCCGTATGCTTTCGTCTATTATTGGTTACGGGTATATTAGATATTTAGTAGTACTATTGAGTTTACGATAATCGGTGGCAAATCGTCATGATTTATAATTCAAAGCTGGGAGATTGTTTTTCTTACGGGATAACACTACAGAACTCGTGTATGGACTGCTTGTGAGGATTATAATTTTATTTTCTATTATTTCCTTCATTTGTTTTTCAATTATTTCCTCCTTTATTTTATCCTTTCTACAGGGCTTAGATCTTACAGGAAGAACACTTCCAGTATCTATTTACAGTATTTGGTGGCTCACAGTTTGGGTGTAGCCTGGCTTAGAATCGAATAGTTATGAAAAATCTTTTTAACAGCCTTTCCTGTTTAACTCTCTCTTCTTTTAGTTACAGGCGAAAACATCGCAGATAAAACAACGCAAGGCGAAAACGTCGTCGTACAAAACATCGTGGGAGAAAACAAGCGAGGACAAAACATCCCAGTTCTAAAACTTCCTGCTACAAAACATTGGCGTCGAAAATAAAGTTGTTTAAAAGCATTCTCGTCGAAAATATACTGGTAAAAAATAAAACACCTTCTATTCATCGCATGATGATAAGATCGCGTACATGCGTTTTCCAGGCTTTAAAAGTCGTAAAAGCATATTTGCATCATGATTCGTGAGCGCAAGAAGTAATGAGGAATATTTTTGCTTTTGTATTTAATCAATAAATTATTATTTAAATAATAAGTTATTAATTTTATTTTAATCAATAAATTTTTGCTGAAAAATTAAGAAGGAAAATTAAGCATTCAGAAACTGAAAATGAGTAAGAAACTAATGCTGTTTATAACAGTCTATAAAATTTTATAATTTGACAATTAATTAAGCAATTTTAATACAGATAACCACATACAGTTACTCATCTTCCTTTTTCTAATCTTCTTCAGCCTAATTTTGTATAAGAAATTACCAATAAAACTTTATAAAAGAGACAAATTAATTAATGACATTTATTAGTTAACCATATAATTTTACCATTTTATTAACTGCTGTACTTACCACTATTTTTCTATTCCTTTTCAGTTGCTTAACTTACTTCTTATTTTTCAACAAATATTTATTAGTTAATTCAAAAACATGAAATATGAAAGCAAAAATATTCCTCTTTCCTTCTCGAGCTCATAAATCATACAAATATGAATTTACAACTTTTAAAGCCTGTAAAACGCATGTTTTCAATGCTATCGTCATCCGATCATTTGTAGGTGCTTTATTTTTTATCACGATATTTTCGAAGACAATGCTTTTAAACTGCGAAGTTTTTGAACTGCTTTATTCGCGATGACAATATTTTGTCTCACGATGTTTTAGAACTGCGATGTTTTTTGCTTGCATTGTTTTATCCCGCGATGTTTTGTAGAACGACATTTTCGCCTTGAGTTGTTTTCTCCGCGACGTTTTTGTCCGTTATGTAGTTGCCGCAATGTTCTTGGCGGACACCATCTTTTGGCAAATGGCTGAGTTCATGGCTGGCGCTGTAATTTCCTCGTCTTGTATATTGTCCATCTGTATCTGCAATGTGTTATCCTAAAAATTCAGTTTTGCGCCGGCTGCGCATAAAAAATTAATCCCCAATATTACTGGCCCCAGCAACTTTTTTACTACGAGGAAGATAATTCGTTGTTCTTCGTTTTTAATTTGGACTTGCAAACCTACTTTCCTGAAGCATTTTCATTGCTTTCCCTGAGTGACGATGCTTTTCTGTTCCTGTCACCTTAAATACACGATATTTCTTGTAATTTTTCTTGAAAACATCTTGCGACAAAACGCTGCACTGGGTCCCGGTATCTAACAAAGTAGCTGGCACGTTATTTATCAAAATTTGGATTTCCGGCAGAGCTAAATTCTTGATGACCACTGTATTTAACTTAGTTGTAGAAGACTTTTCTTGTCTCAGGAGTAACCGTACTCTCTTATCATCGGTCTCCCGAATTAGTTTGAATTCTCTTTCTACATCTCTTGTTTTTTCCTTGTACCTTATTCTGGCGATCGCCAAAATGTACTTTCGCCGACCACTATTTCTATTACTACTCCTTGCAGTTACATTCGTTTGAGATAAGAATATTGCCTATTTTAGCTAACTTGTGGCCTTTGCTGGGGTGTAGATTTGAAAAATTGTCCAGCCGACCTCTGTCCCTAGCCCGCCGTACACATACTTTCTGTCGCTTGCCGGCTTTTGAGCTTTGCTGCTAACTGAAATAAATTTTCGAACTTAGTAGATTTCTAACCTCGGAAAAGTCCTGAACTGGGCTGAAGTGCCATTTGTAAAAAGCCGGTTAGTGTTATAATTCTTACCGCAAACACGGTTCAGGAAAATCCTTTCAATATAAGTCAACGCACAGATTAACTATTTGCAAAATTTATTTACAGCATATTAACTATTTTACATTGCTCTCAAAACGAGAGTTCAAAATTATTGTTACCGACTCACTCGGTTCGAAAGACAATACTAAAAACAAAGTACAACAGGTTTGCCACAAAAAGTATTTGAAATCAAGTACACAAAATCAGTGATGAGCTTCATCGCTGCCTAACGGCTAAAACTGCAGTCACAACACACTGCCCCCGGATGAACAATCGCTATTGTTCATCATCCTTAAAAGGAAATAAACTAATTTAAAGAATAACAAACTAAATTAATGGTTAAGTATTCAACATTTTCAAAGTAGGCATTTCAAGTTCTTGGCTAAAAATAAAATACAACTAAATTATACTAACATACAGTAAGGAAACAAATATTCAAATCAAATACAATATAAGGCTGCAATCTAGAATAATAAAAATAATAATTGATTTATATGAATAAAAAGAAATTTTTAAAAAATTCAAATAATTTTATGATTGTCCATTCAAATATTAGTCTATTAAGTTCAGTTCAAATTTATCTAGTAATTGTTCATAATTTCTGTTGGTGTTTGAAGCACACAGAATCTAACTTTTGAATCACATCCTAAACACAGCTCTTTAATACATCCAAACTTCCAAAGATGCTTCGGTAATTTTTCATCATGGATCATCACTCCGTCACCAGCTTTAAATGATGAGGATTGTGATGGAGTAACTCGATACGCAGAACAAAGTTCTAACAGATATTCTTTTCTCCAGCGTTTCCAAACGTGGTTAATGCCTTGCTGTCGATATTTAAATTTTTTTTTAGGCATTCTTCTGTTGGATTCAGATTTAGTAATTACAGGCAATCCATGAGTAAATAATGTTAGTCTTTTCCCTACTAAAAGGTGGGCTGAATTAAAGGCTGTGGTTCGCAAGGCTGTTTGTAGGTATAACACAATGGTCGAGAGCTGATACCTGCTTGAATTTCAGTCAATGTCGTTCCCATTTTCCTTCCTTGTTGGAAATATTTTCTAGGCATCTGTAATCTTTTAAGGTTTTCCGTTTCAGAGCACCAACCTCTCCATTCATTTTTCAAATCTAGGGATAACTCATCATCCTAGGCTAAGCCCTTTTTCCGAATTTCTTGCAATAAGCTTTTAATTCGTATGGTGAATGAAGATATAAACCCTACAGGATCATATACCTTTCGCATAGTCTTTAAAATACAACGCTTTGTAGGTTTGGCACTCTCTAGGTTACCTAAAAGAGGCGGAGCATCCAGTTCAAAGGTATCAGAATCGGTATTCCATAATAATCCTAAAACATATGGAGACCAGAATTTTCTTGTTCACTGCACGACATATTTTATTTCTGCGTTTCTCTTAGTTTTATAGAATTAGAGCTAAATTTGCATAAATGTATCCCAGAATCTTTAAGAATTTTAGCGGCAGTAGAAGATAAATAGTACACCTCTTCATCAGAATTTGAACCGGAAATTAAATCATCAACATACAGGGATGTGTTAACATTTCATAAACTTTATAAGGCTCTTTCTTATAGTTTTGAATATGATATATGATAGCAACAGCCAAAAAGAAGGAGCTACAAGTAACACCGAATGGTACTCTTGTAAATCTTAGAATTTTGAATAAGTGTCATATCATCAAACGACAAAAATTTCAAATAATTTGGTCTTCTAGTGTTAAGCCAATTTGGAGAAAAGCCTTTTCTAAATCCGCGTAGGATGCAACTTCATGTTTCCAGAGATTGATAATAATATCTTAAGTGTTTGGATTTAAATTGGGCCCTGGCGATAAACAATCATTTAAAGATTTCAACTGATTTTCTCTTGAAAAAGCATTAAAGACCATCCTCACTTAAAGTGGCGGTGGATTTTAATGGTGGATTTGGCATCCCTCTTAAAAGGTCTATGCGTCATGAAATGACCATTCTCAATGTCATTATCTGAACATTCTTCAACTACCTTATTTTCCTTTTGTTCAGTAACAATGTCTTTATATCGTTGGAAAAGATCGTCATTTTCGCGAGCTTACGATTTAATTAAAAGAAACGATTCTTTGCTATTTTTAAATTAGTCCCAAAACCTTCCTTATTGTACTTCCACAATAATTTCGCTTCATATCTGTTATTAACGAATTTTCAATCTTTTTCAAATTTATTAATAATTTTTCTATCTAATTCATTGTCACTCATAGCAATTGCTTCAAGATACCATAATTTCTTTAAATTTCCTTGTTCTGCATTCTCTACAGCTAATTTGAAAACTGACCAATTTTTATTTTTTCCCTTTTCGTCATTACGTATGAAACCACAAAGCGACCATCCAAATAAGCTTTTCACGTGCAAAAAGTTATTTTGTTTCTACTCTCCACGAATTGTTTATCAGCCAGAGATGATCGGCGCCTATCAATAACAGCACTCCAAAGCCGCACAACGTATTCCAATTAGACAACTCATACTTTTTTAATTTGCTTTTGACATCTGTGTTTAATTTAAGCGGATAAATCATCGCTGAAGAATTCGTATCTATCACCAACGCCTCAATACATATATTTTGCCCGGGGATTCTCACATTCTGTAATGTAACCTTAACAACGCGATAAACGTTTTGTTTTGCTTTAAGCACGCCGTAAGAGTATACTAGTAATTTTTCCTTTTTTACAACTTGGAGTTTTAAATCTGATATTAATTCTTTCGTAATAAATGTCTGTTGACTACCACTGTCAAAGAAACACAAAGCAAATTTTGTCTTTAAATACTATGATATATTTACGCAACATGTTTGCAATGTAACTTCATTAAATAAGTCTGATTTTTAATCTCACATTGAAAAACGGAAGTTAGTATGGTATGACTTTCACTTTTAGGAACTTCAGAGGACTTTTCTTTTGATTTCATGCATATCGAAACATTATGAAACATACTACCGCATATTTTGCAATGCTCATTTAAAAATTTACACTTCGCAGCAATATGGAATATCGTAACACATACAAAACACCTCTCTCCGTTCTTTAATTTTTTACGCTTCTCAGGAATCGAAAGCGATTCACAGAAATTAGTATTATGTTCTAAACTACTGCAAAAGAAACAGTTATTCTTAACATTAATTAACAAAGCAGATTCTGTAGGAATATTACGTTTAAAATTTTTGTGTCTATATTTTTCTGGTTTATTATGAAATATCTTTACGGAACTATTCAAATGTGTCGTAACTTCACGCGATTCTATTTCTTCCTTAATAAAGGACATTAGTTCATTGATGTCCCAGTCCGAACTTTTGGCACGCCTTCTATTAAATTCTAAAGCAATATCTGGTGGAATCAACTTGAGTAAAATTGAGCATAATAAATTACCATAACTTCCAGATGCAACCCCTAAAGCGTTTAAATTACGAATTTGAAATTCACAATTGTCATAGGGTTCCCTCAAGCTCTTAAATGAAAAGAATTTTTTGACTGGATTGAGATTCAAAAGCTTATTCATAAGGGCGTTAATAATGACGTCAGTTCTACCAAACCGTTCTTTCAAAAGGGCGATAGCAGAACTGTAATTTTCGTTAGTTAACGAGAACCCAGATACAGCATTAGCTGCATTTCCAAGCAGTGATTTCAAATAGCAAAATTTATGAACTGGTGTCAAAAGCTATAACATTTCAAAATTGGCTCCAAAACTCAAGCCATACACAAGAATCACCATAATATTTCTCGATTGTAAGCTTCATAAAATTAGGTCCAGTATTATTATTAGAAAAACTATTTTCACTACTTAAATCACTGGAATCATGAGAATTAATTTGAGGGTTAGAGTTCAAATTACTATCTAAATACCGAGTAATTCTATTTTTCTATTCAATAATTTTTTCATTATAATCTTCAACAACTTCAATTTCAGATTCAGTATCTTCAAGGGTTAAACCGCTTTCGATTTCACAATTCAGTTGTTTAAGACCATCATACTTTTCAATTAATTGCTCTTTGAGAACACATAAATTGAATCGAATTGATTGATAAATTGAATCGAATTGATTGATAAATTGAATCGAATTGATTGATAAATTGAATCGAATTGATTGATAAATTGAATCGAATTGATTGATAAATTGAATCGTTGATTGAATTGAATTGATTGATAAATTGAAATTGTCTTGATAAATTGAATCGAAAACTGCGAGTTTCCGATTCAATTTATCAAGACTATCCATTACGTTTAGACTATATATCAAAATATATCAAGTTATAAACAAGCATGCGCTTACCTGATAAATTTTATATTCCGAACATTTAATTCAAACATCCTGTCGCGTTGTAGCCAAGAAATGAAGCACCATTTGCACTTCCAAGCACGTTAGTCACATCATTCTTACCTGATTCAAACACGATTCAATAACTTCAATAAGTGAATAAATCAGCACACGAACTAAAAGTATTTACAAGCTTATTTACAACATTAGTTATTTTTAAATTACTCTCAAAACGAGAGTTCAAAATCATTATTACCGATTCAGTCGTTTCTTCTAACAATTCTAAACATAGAATGCCACAAGGTTGCCACAAAAATATGCAAAATCAAATATTTATTTCAGCGCTGCCTAATGACCTAATAGGCATTCACAACACCCCTGGCATTGAAATGATTTATGATCTAAATTATTTCATGTATTTTTACATAGAAGTTGTTGCTAGAAGTGAAGGGAAGTGTTGTGCAGTGTCACAACTGCCAACACTTCAATCATTGTTTTGCAATAGGCAAACTCAAACCCAGATGCGTTAAGTGCGCTGGGCTCCACAAAATAGAAAACTGCTCAACAAAAGGAACGAACTGAAAACGTTAAGTGTTGCAACTGTTTACAAAGCGGCCACATCACGAACTATCATGGTTTTTCGAAATTTCCTTCTATCAACCCAACCAATCTGTTAGTAATAAAACTGATGAAAATATCAATATAAAAAATACGGTTAATACTAGTACATCAAATGTTACACTTGGAATCCCAGATGCAAGTGCTGTGCAAAACAAGGGTTCTACGAGAAATGTATCTCGTTATAAAAAAAACTAATGATCCAGGCCTAGGGGCCTTTTCTGACTTATTTAAGTTTATAAAAGTGCTAGTGAACATGTTTAAAGATTTCTCTCTGTAAAACGTTGTTCATAAAATTGCCACCAAACTGCCAGATCTCCAAGCCACTGAAAACCCTGTAGATAAACTATTCATATTGTTTGCATTATTCGAAGAAATTTTTAGCCCAAATGCCAAATACAATTTATAATATGAATTTCATCATACCTTACAATTGTTATAATAGTTCTTATACAATTACAGTTACCTCAGTTTCATATTCTCTTTTGTTTGTAACGCACAGTTCTGCTGCAAAATACCTCGGCCAAATTTTGTTGATCCTGCATAAATCTTACTGACAATTATTTACTCTTATTATACACTCACTTTTCTTTCTTTATATTACTCATAGCGCCAAAGTTTTCGCCCTTGCCCTTTCCATAATAATTTTGTTTACAGCAATTACATCAGCTCGACGGCTTTTCTGGTTAACAGTTTCATTACAGCACTAATTTTCACAATTATGTGTAAACTATTTATTAATACTGCTAATTTAAATCTTATTATTTTAAAAAACGCTTATAACTGCTTTTACTTATGTTCCTGTTATGGATTAGGAAATTTAACTCTAATCGATAGGGATAAGGCCTCGTGCTTAGGTACCCTGGTGAGTACACCATTACACGGAGGTGCTGTTTTAAAATTTAGTAATGAACCAGGCAGCAAAATTTAAAATCCTCAGCAGCTGCGCCGGTCGGCAAAATGCCTAGCTCTGACTCTGTTGCAACGCTTCGATGTATGTTATCATATGTTAGAGGTTCCGAACTTTAATAAGTAAGCATAATAATGAGCAAAGTGCTTCCTATAAAATATCAAAATAAGACAATAATAAAATAGATTTTTTTCATCTTTTTATTGTTTTACAAATTTTAATTAGCTTCCTTTATTATTATTATTATTATTATTATTATTATTATTATTTTGCCGATAGCTGATACTTATAGTTTTTTCACTGCTCCTTTTATAGCCTGTAGACGAACCCATCTCCCGCAGTAAAATATAGCATAATAAATATGTATTTAAATAGCTTATCGTTTCGCATATGTTTATGGAAACGGACTAATTTTCGTGAAAGCCGTGTTACAAATAAAACGCAATTGAAATCAGAATAAAAAAAAAATATTTTTTCTTATTTTCATTCTGTATAATGATTTTTTTTTGCAGCTAATAATTTTATTTTCTTTAGCTTCAGCAAACAGGTATGAATCAAATATTAGATTGTTTCTTTACTTACCAATTACATTCTTAATTATAAGAAGCTCAATTAAAATAATTTTGGAACTCATGTGGTCTGGTTACAGGATTAGTTTATATTTACGGTTTATTTAGCATTGCGCGAGAATTCTGAAGTAAATTTTCAATTTTCTCGTTTTTTTATTCCCATTTAAAACTGCAGCTGTGACGTGAATGCGAGCCATTTCTCCTGAAAAGGCTCTGTATAAAGATATCCATCTTAAGGTAAATAATCCTTTCCGTACACTGCCATTTAAGATTATCCAAGCAGTATAAAACCACATTCGTCTAGTGATTATCCAATCATTATAAAAGCATAATGGTTTAGTACTTATGTGTAAAACGTTTTACATTTGTTTACAATATGTTGCAAAACTTGTTGCTTAAACACTGTAAAGCACCAAAGAAAAAAAAGAGGTTCTCATTTCATTTACAGCTGTTCACAGGATCATTATTTGGTTTTCCAGCTGAGGTTTGATAGAGGACAAAAATATCGAAAGAAATTAATGCTGTGGGCGCAGTTTCTGTTTGCGTAGTTTAAAAAATCCATACACTATACTCGAATTTGTAGGATATCGCTGGCCCAACTTATCAGAAACAGGGGTAGTGATTGCGGCTATGTGTGAATTTACACAGAAACGTAAGAAGGGGTTAGAACCCTTTTTATTTCCATCTTTAAAATGACAGACGAGTCTACTTGACGCTCACAAACTGCGCCAACCCAGCGGTAAACTAAAACAAAACGTAAAACTCGATGAGCTATGTTTATCATTCTTAACTTAAGTGTGGGTGGAGAACCTTAAAAACCGCATTCATTCTAAACTTTCCCGTCATTCATCTTTTCAAATGCAGGCTTTCGCTCCAACGCATGATTTTATCTCTTGTCTAACATTTAGCTTTTAACTCGTTTCTTTTTAGCATTTACTTTTAACATCTAAAATTTTATGCTTTTAGACTAAATTCTACTTTTACTTAGCTTTCAAGTATTTACATATCTTTACAAAATTCTAATACATATGATTTTTATAATTCATAATAAGATGAACAAGAAAAAAAAATATTTTACTTCACGCTTCTTCGCCAAGCTGGAGGCCCTGAAACTAAATTTTCCATTTATACATAAAATACGAAGCTATTTTACATTTGGCGAAATTTTGGCTTTAACATAACAGAACCAGTCTTTTGACCAACATGAAGTGCTTGTTCTTAGACATTACACTTAAAAGAAAATCTTGCTTTGCTTTAGGCTAAATACAGTGAAACAAAACTAAGTCTCAACCGAGACAAATTGACTTCTTTCAACACATAGAAACTTCGTATTTACACATAACAGTTCAGAACAAAAGAAAAATTTATAGATGGTTTAACTTATCTTTGACTTTTCGATGCTTGAAACTCAGTCATCCTCTTTTCACAAAACTCGGTCCATGTCAAGGAAATTATGGCAGTCAGTCTTCGTCTTTGACTTGTTCGGCTCTACTCCATGGTTCCTTTTCTTTTCTGACCTCTGTACGCTGGCCTTTTGGGGTGATAATCTCCGGGTTCCTGTATTTTCCTCTTGGCACCTAGATGTCTGTTTTCGGCGACCTCCTGTCTGGGTTCTTGCTTGAGTTTTTTTCTCTGCTGGTCCAAATCTTTTTCTTCTTGTCTCTTTTTTCGCAGAAACGGCGGCCTTGTTTGTCTTTGGATATCCAGAACTGGACGCGGTTTCCTTGACTCGGCTTGTTTGCTGTGGGATCTTGTTACTGGTTTTTCCCTCTTGCTATCTAGCAAAGATTCTGGGTGGCGGAGCGGACGGCCTTACTTCTGGACCTTCCAATTGTTGAGAACTTGAATCCTGCAAGAAACTAAGTACTTCAAAATTATTCTTCTCGTAATACTTCTTAACCTGGTCGGGACTTGCTTTACAGGTTTCCCCTCTTTCGTTCTTAAGGTATAATATGGCTCCCTTGATTTCTCGAATAATATAGGGACCTTCAAATCTCGGAGCCAGTTTTGCAGTGAAGTTCTCTGGTGCATTTGATACACAAAATTTTCTTTTTAAAACTTTGTCCGCCACTTTAAAATCTGCTTCACGGCGTTTTCGATCGTAGTACAGCTTATGTCTGTTTATTGCCGTATCCGAATTTTTAACCGCTCATAAATAAGTTTTTCCATGTCTTTTTGCGTGAATTCTTGTTCCCTTTCTTAAACAAAGAATAATTTATCTAGTGGTGTTATTAACTTACACCCTAAAAATAATTCCGTTCGAGTTTTTCCAGTGGTGTCGTGACTTGCTGTTCTTAACGCATAAGCTAACCCATCTACGTAGCCATTCCAGCGCTTGTGATGTGTGCTAACATAACTTCAAATTATTTTTACAATATTTTTATTAACTCTTTCCGCGATGTTTGCCTGTGGTCTGTACGGAACCATCTTGATATGGCGTATGCCCAGTCCAGAGCAAATGTTCTCAAAAATTTGGCTAACGAATTGTTTGCCGTTATCGCTAATGACTTTTATCGGTGCACCGTATTCGAAAATGTACCTGTGTAAGAATGCATTTGCAACTGTTTTGGCTGATGTACGTTTAAGTGCAACAATTTCTGTCCACTTTGAAAAACAATCTACAATTACTAAGAAATAAGGGTTTTTATATAACTCACTCTGGGGGAAAGGACCAAGGAGATCTATGCTTAAAATTCCATTCGGAAATGTAGCGCGAATGCTATTTAAGTACCCGGCCGGGCTGTAATTAATATCATTAATTAACTGACATTGATTGCAGGACCTGACATACGCAGTTACTGTTTTGTATAATTGCGGGAAATATACCGCTTCGTATACCTTTTTTTATAGTTTTTCTGATCCCCAAGTGACCCGATGTTGGCGCGTCATGTAATTCTTTCAAAATGCTCAATCGAAGGGAGGGTGGAATGACTGACCTATACTTGAGGTTTTCGTTTGTTGATTTAGTATAAAACAATAAATTATCTATTATCTCATAGTTCTGAGCTCTACTTCTTATTGCGGCCACATGTGCGTGTTGAAAATCTTCGGGGTCTTTTAAATATGCATAAATACTTCCAAATTCAGGATCAGCTTTCAATTCAGCAATAATTGTTTCTCTGGAATCTAAGATTTTAGAAGTTAACACAGCGCATTTGAGTTGATTCCCTTCATCGTCCAGTTTTATTCGGGATAGTACGTCCGCGACATTATTTTCGTTTCCTGGTTTGTACTTAATTATTAGGTTATGTTCTTGAAGTTTTAAAGCGCATCTTACTAACCTGGGTGTTAGATGTTTTCGCGAGTAAAGTCTACCAACGGCCGCATGATCCGAAAAGACTGTTACTGCTGCTTTCCCGAAATAAACTCGAAACTTCTGTACAGCTATTAATAAGACTAATGTTTCTGTCTCCGTCGCTGTATAATTCCTTTGGGTAGTGTTTAATGTTTTACTTAAAAATGCTAAACGATTCCCTTTCTGCATGAGAACCGCACCTATGGCATAGTCCGAAGCGTCGGCTGCAATTTCTAAAATTTCGTCACCTTCCGGGAATTTCAAAACAGGGGTATTGATGAGTGCTTCTTTTAACTTTACAAAACCTGTATTCGCCTCTGCTGTCCATATAAACTTACTTTTCTTTCTTTTAAGTACTAACAACGGTTCTACAATATTAGCGAAATCCTTTATGAACGATCGATAATAAGAGCATAACCCAAGGAAAGAAGACAGTTTCTTTGCGGTTTTAGGAGGGGGGAAACTTTTGATAGCCTTTATCTTTGAATCTTGAGTTTCTATGCCCTTTTGCGAAATTTTATATCCTAAGTATTTAAGTTCTTTTGTCGCGAACTTGCATTTCGATGCGTTAATTGTTAAACCGGCCTCTTTTAATAACGAAAAACCTTCCTGCAAGTCCTTAATATGCTGCTCCAACGAACTACTTGTTATAATTTTGTCATCTAGATAAATTAAAGTCGATTTTCCTAGGACAGGCTTTAGAACAATGTCCATAGCTCTCTGAAATGTCGACGGCCCACACAGCCCAAAGGGCATGCGTAAAAACGCATAAGTGCCTGATTTTGTGATAAACGCCTTTTTATGTATATCTTTCGGTTTCATAGCTATCTGATAGTAGCCCGATGTTAAAACCAAAGTAGTTATATATCTTGTAGATTTAATCTTTCTAATTATTTCCTCAATCATCGGCAGAGGGTAAACCGGGAACTTCGTAATGCTATTTAACTTTCTATAGTCAATAGCAAACCTCCAAGCTTTTTTTATCAGAGAAAGGGAAATCATTCTTTTTTTCTACATAGTACTACTGGACTCGCGTAATCACTATTTATGGGCGAAATAATCTGATTTTGCAGCATTTCTCTTATGTGTTCTTCAATAATGAGCTCTTTCTGTTTATCATACCTGTAGGGCCAAGCCCTACAGGGTTTATTGCATGTTAGTTGTATGTCATATGTTACAATTTGACAATTACCCGGACGTTCTGAAAACAAATTTGAAAAAGTACTCACCACCTGCTGAATGCCTTGGCTTTCTTCAAGAGTCAAATGGCTTAAATCCAATTCAAGTTCTTTCACCGGCTCCACCACCCGTCGTTGCTTCTCCAGCGTAATTGGATTTTCCTGAAAATCCAATCTGGCTTTAGCGGACTTCAAGAAATCCATTCCCAAAATCACTGGGTTCTGTAAATTTTTTACCACAAAAAATAATCTTTTAAGGTTTTCTTCCTTTATCTGCACTTTTAATGATAATTTTCCGACACATTGACAAGTTTTTCCTTGGTTTTTTTCTGTGTTTCTATTTTTAAATAAACGTAGTCTACGAAAGTTGTCATTGTAGAATTTGTAGCTCAAGAAGTTTCCTTGACCTTCTACCGGGACTTCGCCGACCAGGACATGGATGACTGGTAGCTGGGAATTTTTTACCACGACCGTGTTTAGATATCTTCTTGAGGGATTTTGCGAAATTTCAGGGCTCTGGACCCTCGCTTTTACAGGCCACTCTAATCGTTTAAAGCTTTCTTCTGACCTTCAGTCTTCTGGGTACGCGGACGGTTTTTTTCGAATTTCTTCTTCGCCCTTTGACCTTCGTTCTCCGGTAAATTGGCTTGATAGCTCTTTCCTCCATAAGAGTGTTTCGTCTTAACGGTCGGTTGGTTCGAGAACTGTTTTCGGGAACCTTGATAATACGCTGCCCCTCTAGATTTTTCCGCTATTCGTCGGTTTTGGAACTTGACCGCCAACTCGAAGAGTTCCTGCAAGGAGCTTGGATTTCTGATTTCCATAAAGTCTTGGACAGTGTAATAATCTGGGTAAAATTATTTCAATTACCTCGTTAACGGGTTTCTTCCCATACAGCATATTTACCAACTTGACTTTTTGCAAAATGAACTGCGTTAAATCTTCGATGTTATGCTTATAAATCTGTAAAGTTCAGCTTCCAGCTTTGTTCGGTCTTTCGCTATGGGAAATGCTTTTAACAACGATACTTTAAAATTTTTAAACGTGTATACCTGGCCTCCAAATTCTCCTAATAAAAATTTTCCAATGTTTTTCCACCATAGTGCGGTCTGTCCTCTTAGCGCAGACGTGGCGATGGCAACTTTTTGCCTATGGGGCGCAGGATACAGCTGGAAATGATTGTCTAGGCCTTCTAAAAATATAGCCACAGAATTTTTTCGGTCAAAACTAACGGTTGGCTTGATATATGGCCTCATAGTTTGGATTAAATATCCAAACCCTTCTAATTGGTTAGCCATAACTTGCTCTTGAAATTCTACAGGAGCTTACAGCGAATTATCGGCCATTTGAGTTCGTGAGATTTTCGGGCGCCAAATATAGGATCTCGCTGGCCCAACTTGTCAGAAACTGGTGTAGTGATTGCGGCTATGTGTGAATTCACACAGAAACGTAAGAAGGGGTTAGAACCCTTTTTATTTTTATCTTTAAAATGATAGATGCGTCTACTTGACGCTCACAAACTGCGCCAACCAGGCGGTAAACTAAAACAAAACGTAAAACTGACAGTAATGATTAGATGAGCAAATATCAAAACACTACCGACGAGGCTCTGAGATCCTGAACTAACAACGTTTTTAATTACCGCTGAGATTCAGCAAGATTTCTGATTAAATAGTTGAAAATTAGCACTTCTGCAAAGTTAGGCACACAGGCCGACACGCACTGATTTAATTCTACCGAGGAATCTCACTAGCGTAACTTCAAAGCAAGACTCTCAAACTCTGGTTTCGTGTACTATTTAATTCAACTAGCTTCCGCTAAATTTGAATAAACTGCGCGTGCTACTACAATTTACATACTCTGGCAGGGGCATTTCTAGGGGAAAATGAAGGCTAAACAGGAAAGATAAATTAACTTAAAATAAATGTTAGTTAAATATAAACCCTACAAATTGATAATAATCACTTTCTTCTACAGCATTCTTATCGAATGATTTGTAATACTTATTCATTGAGAACCCCAAGGGGAAAGCGATTTTATAGTAATTTTTATTGTTCACTGAGCATTGCAAAGCATGACCTCTAAGAACGTTGAGTCAGTCTAGTGTATCTTCCAAGAAGTCGGGTGCCGTCCAGTACGTGTGAGCAATTGAGAAACTGGTGGTCCATTTGGGCTATAACGCTTTTCAGCTGAGCTATACCTTGTCGTGGTCTCGGGGCTCCTTCTTCGGAGGGTCCAGATTTGCTCGGCAGCGAAGTAGGAAGTTGGTGAGAACCCCAGGTTACCGGCTTGCGAAAAGCATCCCACTGAGCTTGTCGCTTCCCTAACGGAGCCTGCAGGGGTTTCCTATAGGTTACATAACCACCACAGTGCGCAGTACAAGTACAAAGCACTATAGCGTCGACGACAGACGAATCTGAGCGGCCAGAAGGACCCGGGAGCAGAAGGAACCCGGCAAAGACTCACAAACAGAGTAGGTGCACAGCACAGAAAGAGGAGTCAGAAAGGTCAGATGGCCTCGGGAGTAAAAAGAACCCGGAAAAGACTCAAAAACAGAATAGGTGTACAGATCAGTGTGAAGGCAGAGAGTCCACAGGACTCACAGAAGAATTCATGCAGAAATCAGCAGAATGCTTGAAGGACTTAGACGGTCTTTTGTCTAATAAAAAAATAAGCAATACTTTCTGTAAAAATGTAAAAGTGTGTTTCAATAAACTCTTAAAGATAGTGACCATGCAAAACCTAAAGATAGCGAAAACGCAAGGACAATTAGAACAAACTCAGAACGTTGAAGAATACCTCCAGGGTATAGTAGAGATTAAATCAAATTAGACGTATGGAGGAAAAGCTGCCTCCCAAAGAAAACAGAGTAGATAGAGAAGTAGATTCAGAAAAAGGGATAATGGCCCAAAAGACTCAAATCACGTCTTTTTAATCTATCCAAAAGATGAGCGCTGACGTCGGACGACGTCAAGGACAAAATTACGAGACCAAATAAATTCCAAATAGGAGTTAAAAGTGTAAAAAAAGTACGGAAAGGAGGAATCCTGGTAGAAAGGAAGAAAGATGAGGAACTAAAAATCCTAGAGGAAGCCATAAAAGAGAATACCAAACTAAAGGACCTAGTAGAACCAAAAATTTAACTTAATAATACAAAAATAAGAACAAAATAAATAAATAATCCACAATAAAATTTAATCCAAGACTAATTATTTGCAACATGGATAAAGGAATCACGAGGGAGAATCTCAAAGATTACCTAATAAAACGAAACTATGAACTATCAGAAGCAGAATAGTTATCAAATTCAATATGGATGCCAAATTCGGAAAAAATTGGGTAATAAGCCTCGACCCAGAATCCTTCCACAAACTAATGAAAACAAAAAAGGCTAATTTAAAATGGTCAAGGAAAACCATAAGGGAGTACATAAAAGTCTCACAATGCAAATATTGCCTAAAATACGGGGACACAAAGAAAACGTGTAACGCGGATAAGTGTTACTCAAAGTGTGGGAAAACAGGACACATATGCAATGAATGCCAATCCAAAAAGCTCAGATGCGTAAACTGCGAAAAGGGAAAGAAGAACCTAATTTAGGTTAAGAGATAAACCATGCTAGCATGGATAATAAATGTGCGTGCAGGATAAGAGAACTGGAATCCTAAGAAAAAGAATAAATTTTGGAATTAACTAAAATTACGCAATTAAACGCACAACAGCAGTCGAGGAGTGTCACGTAACAGCTAAGGGAAGATCTAGAAAACATAAAAGAAATAAAGATTACATGGTTACAAGAACCATACATAATAAACAATAAAATAAGCCACTACCCGTTAAGGTTTAGGCCCTATTAAGCAAAAGAAGAAGCCAAAACAGCGATACTGATAACAGACACGAGTATCCCAATTTTAGAACTTCACAATACAAAAAAAAATAGTCGCAGTTAAAGTAGAGGGATCAGTACAGTCGGTCATAAAAGTATTTGAACACCGGTACCCTATCAGAAAATTACACTCCCCCCAATCTTGGACCCCCCTAATTTTGGAACCCCATCCAATCATGGACGATCTTTCTGACAACATTTTCGAACTAAGGGAGTGGTCTATCTTGACAGGTTATCCAAGATTGGTAATTTTTTATTATTACAATCACAAAAAAATTCTTAAGATATAATTCCAGATATCCATAACATTTCTGTCTCTAAACAATCTTTCCTTAATATCTAATAAATCGTCATTAAAATCATCCTCCACAGAAGGCTTTTCGTCAAAGAATTTCGGTAACTCCTCCGTTTCTTGATGGGTAATCGTCTTCGAACGTGATGATACCTCTTTTTCTTTTGCGGGGTCCATATATTATCTAAATGGAATTCATTACCACTTGAAATGTCGTATAGGATGTCGGCCCCTTTCTCCCAAAGAATTTATGGGTCTACAAGAAATAGGTGTTGTTAGATTGAGATAATGCCACCCGAAACACATACCGTTTAATTTTTTTCCTCGTTGATCGCTCCTTGGCGTCATAATAGACGATCGGGGAGGCTGTGGTTTCATAAATATGAACTCGACTGTCGTTCTCAGGCCAAACGTGAAGGTGTGAAAAATATATTTCCATCGGAAACTCATTCTGTCCCGGGTCGTCTTAGAGACCCGGTCCCAAGAGAAGGGTCTTTAGTCTCTTGACTGGGTTGTCATCAGACAGTCGGTCCTAGAAGTATTTACACACTCCATTCAGAAAAATTCAGATCCATTTTTTGGGTTTGATGAGAACAGGTTGGTTCGACAAGGAATGATCCATATTTGAATCCGTTACTATACAAAATATTTTTTAAGATCGAAAATATCTTTAAGATCTAAAAAATGTCCAAGATTACGATACAAAATATTTTTTGAGAGCCAAAGTGTTTTCCAAGAGAGCATCCATTATATTCAGGTGAAGTTGCCTCTTCAAGACTGAACGCCAACTGTTTATATAGATAGGGAATTCCTTTCGAAACCGACTGGAAAACTTTTATCAGATCTAAAACACATATTTAAAAAAATACTTTTTGTTAACTTTTATATTGCCTTTAGACATTATAAAATTAACTGTTTTTCAATGTTAACCTATGGAACAAGCTTGTAAACATGTTTGTAAACAACCTTGAATTTAAAAAAAAATTTTGTAAACTTTTATGATGTCTTTGACATTATAAAATTAACTGTTTTTCAACGTTAACCTATATGTTTGTAAAAAAACTTATTAAAAAAACTTTTTGTCAATATTTATAATGGTATAAGACATCATAAAAGTTAACAAAAAGTTTTTTTTAAAAAAAAAATTCAAGGTTGTTTACAAACATGTTTACAAGCTTGTTCCATAGGTTAACACTGAAAAACAGTTAATTTTATAATGTCTAAAGACAATAGAACAATAAATTTAGAATTGTAATTAAAATTGTTTTATTTTTCCGTGCAATGCAGCGCGTGCCGAAATGTAAGAGAAACTACGCCGGAAAAGTAAAAATACACGAGCGCGTGCATTTAATATTTAATAAATAGATATATCGTAATTGTTTTTGATATCCAGAAAAATCGAGAAAATACCAGAATGATCTCGTGAATCATTAAAAAGCTTATAAAAGCTGTAGGAAAACATCTCAGCTCTGTCGGTTGTTGTTGTTTTAAGCGAACTGTATTGTTTACTTAGCGCTGTTATTGATTGTAGCGAATTCGCTGTGAGATCGAAGTAACTTTCTCTGTATTTTGAATTTGAGTTCTGTTTGTATTCTAGTAGTTTAAAAATATAACTGCTATGAGATATTGTGGTATTATACGAATATCTCTGAGGAAATATTTCAGCATTTTGTTTTATTTCTCGTGATAAGAATAAATTTTACTAAATTTTTATCAACTTGTGCATTGCATTACGAACCCGTACGCACGCAACAATACCTTAAATTTTTTTTTTTAATTAAGATTTCATCGGATGCTTCGGTTTAAAATGTCACTAGTAGGTTATCAGGTTAGGGTATTTGGATATGACAAAGCACACGACGGTTATCCTAAGGGAAAAGATGTTTTCGTGGACGTCTTGCTAAACGAAACTGCGTCGTATTCGCGTTACACAAGTGGAAAAATCACAAAAAGCTCAATATAGCCAGCGCTTTTTTTCTGGACTCTAATCAAGATCGTACTACCAGTATTTAGTTGTCTACTGCTCGACCATAGGCGGGCCCCTGCTCCACAGATCACGTAATTTAAAGTAACAATTTTTTTTTAAAATTCTTGATTCTTGATTGAATTTGATTATGGCAAAGCACGCAAGGGTTACATACCTTAGAGGAGTAATGCCTTCAGGGAAGACATTTTAAGGAAATTTAACTCTCTTTCAAGTTATACAAGCGAAAAATTGTTTTCCTCGTTAAATTAAATTTTTAAGCTCTAACTATCTTGGGGTTGGAGACAAAAGTAAATAAAAGAATTTATATGAAGTTCAAAATATATGCGCTAAAGTACATGTGTTTTTAATTATAAGCATTTAAATATAATAAGGACACTTTATTTGAAAAATGCTGTACTTCAGTACATAATTTCCACACTGAGCATGATTTTGAATATCATATTTTTGAATAAATACATTTTTATGATCGCAAATTAATTGGAAGGGAAACATGGAAATACAATAATTAAAATTTGCCAAAAAAGCACCTTTAAATTCCTGTAGATTTTGAATAAACACTTATCGATTTCGAAAGTGAATTAACGTAAGTCCTTCTTCTTCAGAAACGAAAGAAATTTTCTACAATTTGCCTGCGCAAGGTCGCTCTAAAAGTCGATAGAGTATTATTTCCTCACGTATTTTCCCCACTATCTTTTCAGCTGCAGACGCCATAAATTAAGAAATATTCCTGTAATTTTCCCCTTCCTCAATGGGTTCAGAGCACGCGCTCCTTTAAATTTTAAAATGGATTCTTTCACGTAGTGATTGTTTTCTTCATACTGACAAAGACAAATCCTCGCAAGCTACCCGTGAAGAAAACGCCAAACATTTCCCTTCTAACTGTTAAAATTTATGCCTAATGCAAGAACCGATGAATCACAGCGAAATAAACATGGATTGACATTCCCTCTGTGATTTCTCTAAGATAGTTGCACTTTCACCTTCTCTAATTATTTAGTGATTAAATTAAAAATGTAATTTACGGATGCCTTGAAGTCTAAACGGCACAGTTTTCTTTTTGTAAATCTCTCCAGCGCAGCAAGGGGGGGGGGCGGTAACTACCCTGAGGGTCTTAAATTGGCAAAGAATATTTTATAGCTAAAAAAGTATTTATAATAACGGGTGAACAGATAGCTGGGTACTAATATTAAGATTCTGGTAGGAAAAAAAAAAAGGAAAATGCAAAACTTGTAAAAACTGAATGTTATTGAAAAAACAAAATTAATTAATTTGGCTATCATATAAGTTCGTTGTAATCGACGTCCTTTTTCCTTTCAGTTACCGTGTATTTTTGCAATTCAGGTACATCTCAAATACATTTTATAATAATATAAGTCAATGTCGTTTGAAAGCATTCATATTAATGTTACTCAGAAAAGGTTGTTGATCAGCATAGAAAATGAAGTAATTAAAGCTGAAATAAGTAAAATTAATACTTTATTAAATTAAAATAAATAAAATTATTATGCTAAAGTAATGTGTTTTATTTAGTGCACAAATTGCATACGTTTTTATTTTTATAATACGATGAGCAGAAAATTTTTCATGATTGTGTCTTTCTAGGCTACTATTTATTAGTCAAATCATTCGATAAGCTACGTAATACAAATGAGTAATGGTACAGAAAATATGGTGAAATCAAATCGTCATTTCCTATAAATTTTATGTTTTAAGAATAAGTACAACTTTTATACTGATTTTATAAAATATATTATTAAAACATGGAGAAATAAAAGTAAATCATTTTCGAAACAGAAAAACTAAAAATGCCAAGCAGTATAAATTTTAAACACATATTGATGAAATTCGTAAGTGTTTTAAAATCAGGTTTACTTACACAGCCAACACGGCGACAACCACTAAAATTTGGTATACATCTGCTTTCAATTAAATTTTCCTTGTCTAAAGGAAGCGAATCCCACAGCCGTTTTTAACATTAATCTGGATACAGAATGCGCAGAAGAAATAATAGTAGAATTTGGTTTCCTTTCACTATTTGAGAAGAAGACATCTTAGCTGAGGGCCTTGCCCATTAAGGGGGTTAACATAGCTTTTTGGGTTTTTGCATATTTCATTTTGCCATCATTCGATGTTCTTAACACAGTTCTACAAAGCAGAATTCCATTAATTCGTGTTTTGCAATCAATGATTTATGATTTGTTTAAAGACATTTTCTCAAAGTTTGTAAAACAAATCTTTGTTTTGTCTTCTAATTATGCATATGATATGATTTATGGTGAAACAGAAAATCAGAAGAAAGATGAAGATTTGGTAATAGGGGCTGCAACTAAAAAGGTAGTGGAAGACTAAAAGAAGTTTTACATCCATGTTAGAAACTACTTCTGTCAAGTATGTGGTTACATACTACATAAATTTCTAGTCAACGATGAAGTGATTTTGTATGCTAAAGTTGCAATTGTATATGCTCTAGCAAATCCATCTTTTGCTGATATAAAATATTTTTGAATAAATTTCCAATTTTACTTCATTTAGTCATGAAAGATGATGATATTAATGTCGGAAGCGACAAAATGTAGTCACAATTTTGCAGTTTACAATTAAAAAACTTACAGCTGGGATTAACACCCAGTGGAGTTTAATTGGAAAACTGAAAGGTGCTAACCGAATTTTAAATTATAGTGACCTGTCTATAATAATGTTGGCCGTTCTGACAATTCCCCATAGTAATGCAGAGTGCAAGAGGATTTTCAGTGTTGTGAAAATAATGATTAAATTTAGATCAACATTAGTAATGGCACATTAAAAAAACTTTTATTAGCGAAAGCAGGCCTACGTGGTAATTACTGTGAAAAAAATTATGAAGTTTCTTTCTTAATGAAAGCAAAATCTGCCACTGTGCATAGTTATTTGTACGAAAACTTGTTAAAGTATTTTTTTTTCGTTAAAAGATGCAAATAGTAATTATTTTTTTTTACAAGTAAGTATTTTTGTACGATTTGCATTTAAGAATTACAAACTGAACTTTCAGATATTAATTAATAACTATTTAAAGTTAATTCCTTATTAAAAATATATTTTTTTCATTTAAAAAATCTGTTCATGGTTGAGAAAAATCTCCTGATTTCTTAAAAAAATCTCCTGGTTTTTGAGTGTCGTAGCCTGGCAATGTATGCGAATAAAGATTGTTTTCTTTTTTACCAATGGCGGGCCCTCAGCCGACTTCGGCTCGACTACTGCGAGGTGCCAGAAGTCGTGGTCACTTTATTATGGAAGCACCCAATAGATGGGCCACCTTTGCCTCCTATGAAGGGACGGACAGTTACAACCATGCCTTCTCTGGGATTCGAACCCGAGTCGCATATAAGCATTCTGTGCCTCTCCACGCATATATTGAAAAATCCCTCAATGTGACTGGATGTAGCTTCGGATAACATTATTTCCTCAACGTTTACGAATGCCTTGAATTTGTTTGGGTTCGAGGGTACACCTTCATACCGTCTGTTTACAATATGATAGCAGTACCGAAAAGATTATTTCGTGTGTTTTATTTTTGTGGCTTTGGGATAACACTTCTTACAACAGTTCTGTAGTATGGTGAATTTAATGTAACAAAATGTAGTCTTTCCCCTCAGAGAGAAAAAGTATCATTTCTTCTTCTGCTAACTCCGTACATGTATATTAAGTGCAGAGATTTTTAATAAATGTATTCTTAATTTAAAACCCTTCGTATTAAAAGTGTTGTGATTATTAATTCATTATTTCATGTTCATTATATATCCATTCTCTGAAGCTGCGATCTCCGAAAGCATGAAACAAGTCAATTTTCGGAAATAGCAAAAACGACGTTGGGAGATAATATAGTACACTGTAAATGACCAGTATTTATAATCAGTCTGAAAAAGTGAAATTTATTTTTGGAAGTTAGACTAGTATAGATTTGGATAAAACACTGATTGTCAGAGAAGTTTCTTTTCTTATACACGTGTATTAAATTTATCGACAATACTCCATCCACTTTTTCTTTCCTTTCAGGCAACAGAATATTAGAAATGGCACGGACTAGCATGGAAATAACATTTGCAAAGGAAATATTTACTGCAATGTGAAAGGAACAGAACTCAACAAAACTGCAATAATAATAATATACTTACTAGCACGCAATGCCTTTATAGTTGAGAGATCGTCATGCTTTGGTTTTTGCACTAAATTCTTGAACTCAGTTATTTATATAATCTAAGTGCTTAAGATTGCTTCTGATATTAACAGCATCTTTGAAATGCTTTATAAATTTATAATTCCATAAACCAGGAAGCCATCTGCAGAAAGCTGTAGAAAGAAAGAAACAAACGATAAAGAAGAACAAATCATAATTTTCACATTTCTGTGTCACTCATGTGCGTCAAATAAAACTGTAAAAATCCCGTCTAAACATTATTATACCAAGCGAAAACGATTATATAGGAATGCAACTCCAATCATAAGTACGGAGTTTTCCCTATGCGCGTAGCCAACACCGATTCTAGTCGGTGCTGACGTCGCGCAGTACAGAAAGCTTATATGCACTCGGGTCCTTTGGTATCGCAGCCGGCTTTCCTAACCACTATGCCGTCTGGGCGGCTAAATAAACATCGATTGTAATAAATTATATATATTTTTATACTCATATTTTTTTTTTAATCCCTAATAATATAAACTCGTTTTCTACAGTTCAGTTTCAACTCTCTTTTTACTCCGTGGGCGAGACGCTACTGAAACTGGATTGCGTAAAATCTGGTGAAACAAAAAAAAAAAAAAAATAAAAAAAAAAAAAAAAAAAAAAAAAAACTAGTGCCCTTACTGCTGTCCTCTGAAAATAAATAAATGAGTAAAATGTTAAGATTTCATAACATTGGAGCTGTAGTATGCTTTCTTACCGAAATAACAATATAGCTCTTACGTATACTTCTAAAGACGGATTAGCTTAAAAAATCAGCATTGTGAGAAGTTTTCCGCGGCATTTGCAAAAATGAATAATTTTATAAGAGCAGAGAAATGATGGCAGCCGAAAAAGCGCATGCGCAGTTATTTTCTGAGGTTTAGTAGATTGGTGCCAAAGCACATGGCGGAATGGACTGTGTGTCTAAAGCTGTAGCTTGCACAATACTTTTCACTTTTTTCTGTAATTCAAAATTAAGAAGTAGCTGCTGAGGGACAACTTTGAATTACTTTGTTTTTGCTTGCGGCGTTTGGAAATCATGACTTTAGATTCATTTCAACGATTCGTAGAGACTTTTTGCCCAAGTGCCTGCGTACCGGTGGATTTAGTGAAGATAGCTAGAAATGTTCTGTTATCGAATATTGGTCCACGGGTGGACCACGACTTCAGGTACCAACCGCCGGAAATAATTCCCAGCCCATTATGTCTGGTTATGGATGGAGAATGTTGTTTGGATAGATTGTATGGTGGTTTTTTCGGAGATTGGGTTTGCGGCGGACAGTGGAACAGAATGGTTGATTTCCTTCGGACCTTTTTTGAAGTGGTAAATAAACGGAACATTGAACTGACTGTCTTTTTTAATGGAGCTTTAGAACCACACCGTATGAGTGACTGGATTGAAAAGCAAAAATCTGAAAAAGAAAAAATTTCTCAAGTGTTACGACACACAAGTTGCAAAGGGACACCTCCACCGAAAGTTTGGTGGGTTGCTCCTAGTGGACTTCGCACTTGCTTGAGAATACTTTTACGGCATTTGAAAATAAATGTAGTTTTGACCACAACTGACCATCACCAAGAAGTCATGTCATATTTGAAGAAAAACAATTACCATGGCTTATTGGCTGATGATCCCGAGTATATCGTTTTTGACCCACCTCGTTACTTCTCTTCTATTCAGTTGAAATTAACGTTTAAGGTATGATTAATTTTTTTTCTTTGTTTTTAAAATAAAATGAAATTATGTAACGGGTACTTTTAAATAGGAAAATTACCATAGTGAATCTAGAATCAGGAAATCTACGTGTACCACATTCTGATGGAGTTTGCTTGAGAATTGAAAATGTATCTGTAATGAAAAAATTTCAGTTTGACCTTGCTGGGTTCTATTGCATATATTGAATCTATAAGACAAACTAACTAAATTCATAATGTACAACACATAATGCATCACATGCATGCAGGAAAAATGCTTGAAGAAATGGAAGTGCCATGTGTGAAATAAAAAATTTTTTTTCATATTCAAAAAATTATCCATTTCAGCGAAATTTTAGTTGAACCCATGTAAGTGGATTTCTAGCATATTTATATGGATCTGCATTTAATTGTTGAATATTGGAAATGAAATTTTAAGCAGACATTTCATTTATTTGGATTCACATTATAAATACGATTATAAGAAATGATTCATAAAGCAAAACTTCTCTGTAGCTGCATTGTACAAAGCAGCATCTTCCAATAGCTATATTATGTAATGCAGCTATTGGAAGAGTATAATTAGTCTTTTGAAGACTTGGAACTATAATTATCAGCTTTAAAGGATTTAAGATTGCTTTGAAGTACTGTTATTGAGTGAAAGGTAAGTGTGTGTACAATGTACCAGCTTGTACATACATATGATGCCGCCCAAGCAGTATGGTATGTTATTGGCACAGCTACCATACCAGTGGGTCTGGGTTCGAATCCTGGTTAAAGGCTTGGATGTTTGTGTTTTTTTTTTTTTTAATCAATGTTATAAATGTACTTATAAATTTTCTTGTTAAAAATTGGTACCTTTCTTAAATTGGGCTTTAGTGTAGAATTGGGTGCCCCTTGTTTTTTGGCGAAAATTTTTTTTCAGTTTTGGCGATGAAACCCCATTTCTGTTTACCGTGAGAGTTTTAACATGGTTTTAGCGGTAAAAGTTTACAATTGGGTGCCCCTTGTTTTTTGGCGATTCTGTTTTGATGCCAAGAACGGCGCCAATAAGACACAATTTCCAGATGGCCGCTACACAAAACCAAAACAAGAAGTCAAAGAATTTCACAAACTCCGTGTCCATGTTCACATCGACCAAATTGGCTCTAGTGTAGAATTGGGTGCCCCTTGTTTTTTGGCGAAAAATTTTATTCAGTTTTGGCGATGAAACCCCATTTCTGTTTACCATGAGAGTTTTAACATGGTTTTAGCTTCTTGATTTATTTAATTGAAAATAAATCGATGTGCACATGGACAAAGTCAAAATGTGCAATGACTAGTTTGTGCAATTCTCTGATTTTTTTTTTAAGTGAAAGTAGGTCGATGTGTACATGGGCACGGAGTTTGTGAAATTCTTTGACTTCTTGTTTTGGTTTTGTGTAGCGGCCATCTTGAAATTGTGTCCATTTTGATGCCAAGATCGGTGCCAATAAGACACAATTTCAAAATGGCCGCTGTACGAAACCAAAACAAGAAGTCAAAGAATTTCACAAACTCCGTGCCCATGTACACATCGACCTACTTTCACTTAAAAAAAAAAATCAGAGAATTGCACAAACTAGTCATTGCACATTTTGACTTTGTCCATGTGCATATCGATTTATTTTCAATTAAACCAAGAAGCTAAAACCATGTTAAAACTCTCACGGTAACCAGAAATGGGGTTTCATCGCCAAAACTGAAAAAAAATTTTCGCCAAAAAACAAGGGGCACCCAATTTTACACTAGAGCCCTTTTTTGACATTTTTGATGTAGCTGTTACTGTCTTATAGCTATAAATAACAAGTTCTCAAATTTGTGGTATGAAGGAAGAAGTGCATTTCTGTCTAGAATGTTTTGCAAGGAAAAATTTTTAAATACCTTATGTTTTTTTAGGTGTTCAACATCATTGAGTGGCATGACTGCCTTTATTCCATCATGAAATTTTTTGTTGCTTGGTATTTAAATTTCAATTTAAAATATTCTGCTTTCTTACTGTTTTTAAAAAATATCATGTTAATGAATGGAAGCTTAAAAAAGACAGACTAAAGTAATTATAAAAATTTAGCTAATAGTTTAAATATAGGTCTTTATGAGCAGAATTAAAAAACAGTGCCACTCTGAGGGTTCAGAAGTAATCTAAACTTCCATAAGTACTTTTCTTTTAAGAATAATTAAAAACAAATTATTTTTCCACTTTAAGATTTTGGGAATAAATATTGATCAGAATGATAGAAATGACTTTTTTCTTCTCATTGTGCAACTTGTGTTTAATGACCGTATTTTGCAAGTTTTTGTTTAGAAGAGTCATCTAAATTTCTTTCAGGAAAGAAATGATAAATGAAGCTATTAATTATTGAATGAATGAAGCTTGGCATGTACTTGTTTGATAAGAGAAGATTTGCCATCTGTCAAAATTCTGCAAATGTAGCTGTGCAAGTTTTCTTTTAGAAGAATCATTTAAATTTCTTTCAGGAAAGAACTGATAAATGAAGCTATTAATCATTAGCATGTACTTCTATGATAAGAGTAGCTTTTGCCATCTGTTAAAATTTTGCAAATACAGCAGAATAGAATTAGTTTGCACAGATATTTTTGTGAGCTTGAGTTATTTATTTTTCATATGCTATATCACAATCTGTAAAGTACACAAATGTAATAAATGACGATCTCACAACTGACTTGAAAACAAGCATGATTAACTGAAAGTTGCCAAGCCCTGCAGAGGAAAATGGGGGTTAAGAGAACTTTGCAAAGGCTTGCTGACCAGTCCGCTGTTTTTCCTCCCCTTACCATTTTCAGTTAAATTACATTTCCACCAGAATTTTTCCTTTTTTTTTTTTTTTTTGAGTGTTTCAGCTAAACAAAAATGTTTTACTTTTGAAACACATGGAAACTGTTTCAAAATGTCTGTTAACTGAAATAGCGATTTGAATTTTTTGATGAAATAGTGGAACAAATAAGGCATTTTTTGGGAAGACTATCTTTTTTCTGTTTTGATTCTCAGTAGAATTATATTTCCGAAAGAATTTTTCTAAGTATTTCAGTTCAACAAAAATGCTTTTCCCTTGAAATAAGGATGAAAAGTGCTGCCCAGATAGGAAAATGGTTAGTTACTGACTGCTGTATAGAAGGGTCCGTGTGGACAAGGCATCAAAGCAGTTTGTCTGTCTCTTCATAAGGAAGCAATGGTGGACCACCTGTTAGTTTCCTCCATAGTAGATTACCACATCTGGCCTTGCCAGTGATCAATGCCTATAAATAGCTATAGCTGCTATTGAGGGGAAAAAAAATTAAAAATATGTGCTAATGTTTCAAAATGTCTAGTAGCTGAAATTATGATCAAAATTGTCTCTGAAATAGCAGAACAAAAATGTATGGAAGTGAGTTTCTCCGAAGTAAGTTTATCCATATAATCTTTAACTAAACTATAATAAAAATTAGAATTCAGAACAAAAGTGTAGTGAAGTGTTGAAATTGGAAAAAAGAACATGTTTGGAAATGCCTATATATATATGTATATATATATATATTTGAGAAACAAATGTAAATGTACACTGTGAAAAAAAAGGGGGGGACAGTTCTATGTCTCCCATTCTACTGGCCCAAATGAAAAAATTCAAATTGCGTTTCCGTGTCTTGAAAGCACGACTTAGGATATGTATTGGATATATATATATAGCATTGTTCTAAAATAGGTATTTTGACACAAAATCAAACTTTTTCTGAAATGACATACCAATTTTTTTCCATATTTCGATTCTACGACTCAAATTATGCCAAACCATTAAGTTTTGTAAAAATCGCACGAGTAGTTTTTAAAAAATTAGCTCTCAAAATTTTAGCTCGTCCATGTTAATTGGTATTACACTTACTTAATTCCTTCGTTCACAATTTAGGTTCATTCCAAACAAAATTCACCCATTTTTTTATGATTTATTTTAAAATTATTTTTATAAAATTTTTACAATCAACTTGAAGTAGATGTATTTCTAAGCATACCTACAAAAAATTAGAGCTTTTTATTCAAGGTTTTCGAAGATATACGTGAATTTATGTATTGGCGCATTTTGAAATTTGCCATATTTGTTGAAAGCGATAATAACATCAAATGTGGTTTACGAAGTTTGCTGAAATTATTTGAAAGAAGAATGATGTGACTTTTTTTCCGCGCCATTACAATGGAAGGGATAGGAAAATAGGTTGGCACATATTAAGAAGTTCGCCAAGTGAATTATTCTTGGCGCAAACTGAAAAAGATTCGCCAAATTAAAGTTTTGAATTTCTCCGTAAATGTTCCACCACGTTTTACAAAATTTAATATTTAGACAGAATTTGAATTGTAGAATTGAAATATGGAAATAAAATTGTGGTGAAAATGTGCTTTAGCCCACTGCTTGGCGATGTTTTGAAAATCACCAATTCGGTGCGTTTCTGCGAAACGTCTTTGCAATTGCAACCTTCCCGACACGCTCCGCGAAAGCCTATTGTAAACAAAACATAGAATTCTAAAGGGTAAATTAGTATGGAAACTGTTGCCACAAAAAGATAATAAAATAATATGCAAAACAAACATTATGATCATTAAAATATTTGCCAGTTAGGTTTAAATTAATTATTTACATTTAATGTTGTAATACTTACACATTTTATGGCGTTACATAACCTTCCCGACGCGCTCCGCAAAAACGTAACCAAAATGGCATCGAAGAAAGAAGGAATTTTTTTTAAAAGGGCATTAAAATTACAAACGATACCATGTACACACCATTCCGTTTTTAATGGCAGTGGAGATATTGGCAAAGAAAACTATAAGACCAATCTAAATTAAAATCCATTCTTTATTTTTACAACTTAAATAAAATAAGCTAATATTGTAGCTTTTAAAACCATTGAAAGGAAAGTATCATAATGCTGACTCAGCACTCAATAACGCCCCATCTCACCGATTCCCCGGCGTACATACATATAGTTCGGCCAATCAGCGGCAACCACGTTAGCTTACCGCCGATTGACCTCCGATCTAATTTGCATGAGGAACACTAGTCGACAAATGGCCCTCTTTTCCTCATGCAAAGACAAAAACAAAACTTACAGAATTACAAAAGTTCATAGTTCAGTTCTATTTTACGAAAACACTTATTGTCTTTAAACACTGAAAACATCTAAACAAAACTTCTATAAATTAACAGCAGTTGTCGCTTTTGTAAATAAGTCCGCAGTATTTAATTTACTGGGGATAAATTCAAGGTCAAACAATCCATCATTTACTAGTCTTCTAATAAAGTGATATTTTATGTCTATATGTTTAGTCCGACGATTTTCTATTGGCGATCTAGAAAAATCAATGGCAGACTTGTTATCGCAAAATAGTTTACATTCTTTTAAATTAAACTTTAAAATTTCGTCTTGTAAGACATTTTTCGTCCACATTAATTCCTTCGCTGCCTCCGATAAGGCGATATATTCCGCTTCCATAGTTGATAAGCTTACACACTTTTGTTTAACAGTTTTCCAGATTACTGGTACTTCATCTAAATATAATATAAATCCTCCCATGGACACGCGGTCATCCCTATTACTTGCATAATCAGCATCTGAATAACAATATAAATTTAGATGTTTAATCCTCGATAAGTTTAATTTATATAATTTAGTACTATTGAGATAACCAAGCAATTTCAACAATGCTTCCCAATGCCTAATTCCAGGATTCTCCTGAAATTGTGATAAGATATTTACTGTATATGTAATATCAGGCCTTGTCCTGTTAGCTACAAAAACTAAACATCCCGACAGATTTCTAAATGGTAATTTACGCATTTCTGTACTTGTGGATGGACAATCTAAATTTGTAAGAATAGTGCCTTTAGCTATGGGAACTGAAGTTACTGGTATCTGGAAATGTTTAAATTTTTCAAATATTTCTTCGATATAATTTTGCTGATGTATAAAAACCCCATTTTCGTTCTCTAGGAATTCAATTCCAAGTAACGTTTTAGTTTTGCCTAATACTTTCAGATCAAAAAACTTACTCAACTGTGAAATTACTTTATCTATACTACATTGATCTTTACTAAAAATCACAATATCATCTACATATAACAATAGAATTAATTTAGAACCCTTATAAACACAATTACACGATTGTATTTTCTTAAAATGTAGATTTTCTAAGTGCTTTCAAATTCACAAAACCATTCACGACCGCTTTGATGTAGACCGTAAATGGCCTTGTGTAAATAAACATACTTTATTTTCCTCTTCAATAAATCCCTCCGGTTGGGTCATATATATTTTCTCATTTAGGTTTGCGTATAAATATGCGTTCTTTACATCTGACAATTAGTCCATCCATACAAACATACCAGTATAGTGAAAAATATTCTTATGATTGAAAAATTTACTACAGGACTGTAAACGTCATCAAAATCTTCACCTCTTTTCTTCCTGAATCAGTGTGCTATTAAACGTGCTTTATATCTAACTACTTCATTCTTTTCATTTCTTTTTAGCATATATACCCATTTGGTTCCTAGCATAGTTTTATTTTCTGGCTTTTCGACTATTTCCCAAACATTTCTTTTCTTCATTGTTTCAATTTCTTCTTTCATTGCCTTACTCCATTCTTCGGCATTTACTGATTTTTGTGCTTCTTCAAAATTTTGTGAGATAACAATTTCTACGGAATTTGCCTCTTCAGATACGGAACTAGTCTCCTGTTCTACAAAATTAACTTTCCCGGAGTATTCGTTTTTGCCACTAAAGTCAAACTTATCTTTTTCAAATTTAATATTTCTTGCCTCACAATACTTTTCAATATCATTATGGGATCTAAAACGAGTGTCTGTTCCTTCTACATAATAATATATGTCTGTACGTGTTCCGTCTGGTCTTTTAACAGCTTTTCTTTGCCAGTTTAAGTCTGATACTTCTTTCGGGATAGATTTGTCTTCTGACGACTTTAATTTTTTTCTAGAAGTTTTCTGCTCTTCATCTGATTCTGCTAATAGCTCAGATTCCTCTAGTCTTTTAAACTTAGTGTTTGATTTCTGGTCCAGGATGTCATCTACTGCATTCACCTTTTCATCAAACTTCACATTACAGGTTTCTATTAATCTGCGTTCTTCTGGTAACCATATCCTATAACCCCTAGTTCCCTTCGCATAGCCTACCATGATTCCTTCTCTGCATCTCATTTGTAATTTATTTCTAATCTGTTTTGGCACGCCAACATATGCTTTACAACCAAATACTTTAAAATAAACAACACTGGGTTTTCTATTGAGGAACATTTCATAAGGGGTTCGGTTGCTTTTATGACATACTCTGTTCCACGTGTGTACGAAACAGCCGAGAGCTTCTGCCCACCATTCTTTTCCCATTTTATTATCATTAAGCATAGCTTTAACTGCGTCTAATGCCGTTCAGTTAAAACGCTCACATACGCCGTTCTCTTCTGGGGTGTACGCATTTGTGCGTTCAACACTAATTCCATTTTCGGCTAAGTACCTTTCGAATTGCTTGTTACAGAATTCCCCACCGTTATCGGTGCGTATACTAATTAATTTTCTATTCGTCAGTCTTTCCATTTGCCTATGATAATTCTTAAAGTTGTAGAACGATTCATTTTTATTTTTCATACAACGCACTGTTACTAATCTACTGTAGTCATCTACAATAGCGAGGAAATATTTACTCCTACCCTTAGATGGAACTGTCAGTGGGCCACAAACGTCTAAATAAACCAACTGCAATGGTTTATCTGATCTCTTCGGAAGAGTTTTAAAAGTTATTCTACTAGATTTAGCAATAATACACGGTTCACACTTTTCCATTGGTTTTTTGATTTCTGGTAACCCTTTCACGCTTTGATTCTTACTAGTATTCTGAATATAATCAAAATTTACGTGGCAAAATCTTCGATGCCATAGCGTCGCATCGTCTACTTTATTCAACTTTCTAGTTTCTGTACCGTAACCAGCTTCCTTTTTATCTGTTGCATATCTAAATGGTTTTACATGATAAAGTCCGTCATATCGTTTAGCATAGCATAATTTATCCCAATTATTGAAGTATATCCACATCTTCCCGTTTGAAACCACAAAATGAGCACCTGCCTTTTCTAACCTTGCTCCTGATAATAAATTTCTCCTTAGATTTGGATTATATAGCACGTTATCTAACTCAATCCAATTTATTCGATTGCCTACTTTTACTGCAAATTTAACGGTACCCTTTCCTAGTACTTTACTTTCACAATTTCCTACAGCTAAAGACATACGTATATCGTTTATTTCTTCAAAATTTATCATTAAATTTCTATTATTACAGAAAAGAGTTGTAGCTGCAGTATCTACGACCCAATTAAATTTATCTGCGTTACTTCCTTTATCAGTAGTTGTTACATAATTTTCTACTAACATTAATTCTTTATCTTTAAACTGTCCATTTTTATCGTCTATTTTAAACTTCTGATTTTTACTTACATTTTTTTTACACTGAGCAATTACGTGTCCAAATTTCTGACACCTGAAACAAGGTTCTATTCTCGTATTCCCCAATTTTTTCTTAGATTTAAATTTACTTTCATCTCTATTTCTCCCTGCATTTGAACTAATAGTATTAAATACGGTTACCTTGCTGTCTTCTAAATCAGCATTTACCTGGCGAAGTCGACTTTCTTCCCTTACCAGTTCTTCAGCAATTTTCTCCGGCATAAAATCTTCGTCCTTCCACCTATAAATCAACTGTACAATGCCGGAATATTCCTGGGGTAGTCTCCTTATTGCTTGAAATCCTTTAAAAAGATCTGCCAAATTATGTCCAGCTTCAGCCAACTTCTTTGCAGTCATTCTTATCCTTGCGATGAATAACCCTATTTCTTCATCTGGTGTATATCTAATGCTGAAAAATTCATCCAGTAACTGAATTATCCTTGCTCTTGTTTTGGGTTCGAATTGCTTCTGTAGAACTTCCCATGCTTCTTTACCACTTGAACATTCTTGTATCAGCGGCCTGAACTCAGTTTTAATTCCATAATTTAATGTAGTGAAAGCTCGATTCTCCCTTAATGTGAAGTCCTGCTTTTCCCGCCTTGTTGCACTTTTATCTAATTCTTCTTCTTTGTCTTCTATGAAGCTCCAACAATTTCTATCCAGTAGCAGCATTTTCATATCGACTTTCCATCGATCCCAGTTGTCGTGGTTTAACAGCTCAAAACCTTCAGGTAGTAATGACATCTTCAATTAAGTTTGAGCACAACAACTTGAACAAGCTTCTAAGACAGGTCAGCTTCTTCTCGTCGATAACGGCCCTCTTCACCTACATTTCTTCAATGCTGAGTTGAACTGAGTAACTGGCTAGCTGTTGGCCCTGCGCCCATAAACCTAATGGCAGTGGAGATATTGGCAAAGAAAACTATAAGACCAATCTAAATTAAAATCCATGCTTTATTTTTACAACTTAAATAAAATAAGCTAATATTGTAGCTTTTAAAACCATTGAAAGGAAAGTATCATAATGCTGACTCAGCACTCAATAACGGCCCATCTCGCCGATTCCCCGGCGTACATATATATAGTTCGGCCAATCCGCCGATCTTGACGTCATCGGCCAATCAGCGGCAACCACGTTAGCTTACCGCCGATTGACCTCCGATCTAATTTGCATGAGGAAAACTAGTCAACAGTTTTAACTTAAAAAATGCGAATTGCACAATGTAGGCAACTTACACAAATGAACAAAATAAGCTAAAATAACGAAAATAAATTGCAAGAAAATGCCATGTACACAGCATTCCTTTTAAACTTAAAAAAAACTTCAGCAAATTGCACAATGTAGGCAACGTACAAATAGTCAGCCATGTTGGTGGATACCCATGTTGCGGAGTTACCCATGTTGGTGTGTTTATTGCTCATTCAAAAACAATCGCCGCCAAGCAGTGGGCTAAAGCGCATTCGAACCAAAACGGTATGTTATTTCAGAAAAAGATCCATTTTGTGTCAAAATACCTATGTTAGAATAATGCTATATATAAATCTAATATATATCCTAAGTCGCGCCTTCGAGACATGAAAAACGCAATTTGAATTTCGTCAATCATCCCAGTAGAATGGGAGATATAGAACTGCCCCCCCTTTTTTTTGCGCAGTGTACATATAAAATACTTAAGTAAATTAGGAAAGAAATTGAAATAAGTAGTAAGTTCTATTTTGTATAAACTATAAAATATTGAGGGGGAAAAAAACTGTGAATTTCATAATGTAAACATTAAAATAAGTGAGAATAAAATTTAAATCATGAAATTTATGCTACTAAGTTGGTTGAAAATATATATATCTTAGTTTTATAAAACATGGAATGTACTAGCTGTAGGTTTATTTGGTGCTCTGAAATTTTAAAATTACTGCAGGTCAACTTAAAAATCCAAGCCAAATCACTTGTTCCAGAGGGCAACTGGTGTTTATTCTCACTGAAGTGGGTAAAACCTTTTCAGGTGACTCGTGAAAATAATTTTGAGCAGTTAAGAGCCATTCCCACTGGGGTTTATATGAGCTAACGGTGTTAGTTCCATGTGTCGAGTAGCTCCGCTAGGTCTGCAGTTTAGATTTTTCAACTTGCTGGCCTATGGGAAAAAATTGGTTTTGGATATGGGTCGGCTATGTCAGGTGTCTCCTTTAGCTTTGATAAAGCCCAGTGGGAACGGCCCTTTAGAGCTTGAAATGAATGTATATAGTATATAACTTAAGCAAAAATGAGCTCAATTCTAGGAGATGCTGCACAAATCAAAACTGTTTCTTATGGTTTGGCATGTCTTTTTATGATGTAATATTGGATACACTTTTTTCTAGAAACAAGTTATAGTTATGCTATAGCTTTATTTGATGAAAATTTAAATTATATTTTGACAGAGTTGAAATGTTAGTTTTATAATGTTCCTGTGCAAGATTTTTTTTATTATAAATATGTATGTTATTATGTACTTTATTGTGTGTTGTGTGCTATTGTTAACATTTAACACAGCGAATTGCTTGGTAAATCTAAAAAATGCTTTAAGTTTCACCAAGCAATTGAAAATAATGAATAAGTGATTTAAAATATATAACTGTAATGTCTCAAAACAAAGAACTCTTTAATGAAAATGTCTGATTTCGGGCATTTCCGCAGTATAGATGAAAAGCTGAATTATGATTTTTTTACCCATTGGGGCTATAGAGAAAAAAGCATGTCTGAGTGGAGAAAATACTTATTGGGAGATCATATAAATATGCGATATATGAAAAGATACGAAATTGGTTGCACGAAAGAACTATAATGGTTTTGAGTAGATGTGTAGAGGTACACGAGGCGAATGTGAAAATCAAATGACGAGGTCTGTTCAAGAGGAGAGCACGAGTGATTTTTGCATAGTTGGTTAAGTGCATGGATGATTTTATACGATCTGAGTTGAGATTAACTTAAAAAGACTGTCACATATTGGGTTGGTCATGGGGGCTGAGTCATTTTTAGAAGAAATTAAAGGAAATGTTGTCCCTCGATCATTTGTGGGGGATACTCAGATAACAGGCACTAGACGAGGTTCCTGAAATCGCGTTCGGCAACTTGGGCAACAGGCTTCAAACAGTGGGAAGACTGTTTAGGTTGCTAGCTCAGATGTTAACTGAGATAGGAAAAAGCAAAGGGATATTTTCTTTTTGTGTATAGAGACCTTGCTTTGGGTGTTGTGACTTTGCAGATAAATCTTTGTGCTGATGGTCACATGACTTTGTTAGTAGACATTTTGAATTTGCTATTTAATTATTTTCTAAATAAATGAATTACACCTGTAATTAGAAAAGATTATATATGCTCCTTTTCCATACTTATAACTCGCATTATCCCATAGCCATTTAACAATTAATTTCTAAATAAGTAAATTTTTAATTATAGACTTGAATAAATTAATTATACTTCTAATCAGAATAAAATAATTTTATTTTTATATAGTAAAATATTCTCTTTTTCTGATTGCTCATTCTTCCAGATAATTTCTAATTTGAATGAAACATTTTAAAATTATCTACTTAATATTTAAATATATGGGAATCTAGCCATAACAAACAGGAATTAATTTCTGTTGTACTTTCTGTTATTAATAAGAATATATATATGTATATTTAATGTATAGAAGTCATTTGCTTAAGCTACTTGCCTTTTTTCTAATTATATCTACGTATAAATAGAATCAGGATTATTTAGAACGTGAAAAGCATTCCCGTGTTATTTGCTTAAGAAGAGGGAAGCCTGTTAGATACCCTGTATCACAAAAGCAGTTTTTTAACCCATCATAATCAAGTTTATATTCAAATACAATTATTTAAAAATGCAGTAAAATGATAATCAGACTTTGAAATGCGAATAAGTTAGTACAAAATATTAAAACCTTATTGTGCTATTTTCCTACATCAAGCATGTTTCACAGATTTCTTTATATAGAGGATTTTGTGTATTAAAAATTTGGTTAAACCATTAACAAAACATGAGCAAAAGTAAGTTTATTTTTTCACACACACCAAAAAAAAAAAAAAAAAAGAATAAAAGATCATTAAACTTCAAATATATTTTTAGATTTTTCTGATGTGTTACTCATGTTCATGTTTAATAGTAGTGAACGTAATGTAAACTAGAACTTCATATAAGTAAAACATAGAAATTTTTACATCACTGTATTTGCAATAAATGCGAAACTGCAATATATTCAGCGACCACATAAAATTTCTTCAGGGGCTACCAGTTTGAAACCACCGTTATAGACAACGTTCAAATTACACAAAAGTAATATTTTATGATTCAGCTAACCAGTATGATTTAACTTTTCATCAAATACAAATTCAATTAACCTTATCCTATTCTATTCTATTTGATCGGTCTCTTTATGAAATTTAAACAATTGCGTAACATGAAAAGCCATAGAAGCGCTTGTTAGAAATCTTGTTTCAGTTATGCAATTCAGGATTACATTTCTTTGTTTACCTATATGAAAACTATTTTTGCACTTCAAAACAAGGGGGGGGGGAAACCTCTCAACCTTATTAAGTGAAATCAAGTGCATAAAGGAATCCGGAATGTCAAACTTAAACTGGACAAGGTGATGATTGAATAGCCTGGAATACATTTTGAGGATGTAATAGTGTTGTGGAAATATATGCATATTTTACTTTTTTAAAACTTTCATCTTTAACTATGTGATATATATTGCATTTGCGTGATCATTACTACATTTATATAAAGAACATGTTTTCAAACGTATATAACTTATTATTATGGATAGTTGTTCAAATTAATGGTAAGAATTAGAAAAGAGATGTATAAAAGTTACTAAAGCTGGAGTTATATATATCATAATCTAAAATGCTAAGATGAAAAATGATATGTAGATTTACTTAATCACAACAATGATTAATCATTTACAATTTATTGTATGTGTACGCTCTCAACACAGATGCTGCACTTTACTTCACGCGATTTTCACTCAGCGAAGTTTTCCCCCCGATATTGGGCTGAAGAAGGAATTTTTGGAAAGTGTCTTTTCCCTCATTGCGTCAAAAAATTCCTGAGGATATGGCGAGTTTTTTGCAATTCAAGATGGCGGAAAAAATTGCACCAAATCCCGCTTATCTGCAGATTTTCTCTAGAAAGTGTTCAGCTACCTCGAGGCTGAAGGATACAAGTATTATTACTTGAAAGTGACAAACACTGTGGGCTTCGAAGATCTGGACACATATATTTGGCCGAAGCAGAGTTTTATTAGTGTAAAGGTGCAATGTGCTCAGAAAGGCTATTACTTTCATTTTGGCATTTTGTGTTGGTTAACTATAAAAGGCATTTAAAAAAAAATTTTTTTTTCAATTTGAAAAGTATGAATTTGAATTAAAAGTGCCTTTTGACATACATACATATTTTGAATTGCTTGTCATTAAGGTTGATACATGTAGGAAGGATCTGGACACTTCTTATTTAATAATTATACCATGTTCCATGGGGCTGTTATTTTAGTAGTGGTCCTGATGTGGTCTTTCTAAAAGCGGTAAAAAGCTTAAAATATCCGATCATAATACCCAATCGGATCTTTGATTATTAGCTTCAGTTTTTTTAACGTTATATTTATTTTATCTCTAACGGTAAACAAATTAATAGTTCACTTTGTCCTAAATTTATTTCATTTAACATATATAAAATATAAATAATCAGTTAATATGCTAAACGTGCCAATCATAAGTACCTGAATAAATGTTTTTGCAATTCAAATATTTAATCACACAGAAAAATTTGAATTTTTTATTTAAGTTCTAGAAGACGATTTAAAACTTTGCTTCTGGATAACCACTTTTCTTCGGAATGTAACAAAAGTTTTATTTAGTTCAGTGTTCAATCCTTGAACCCCACAAATACTAATAAGCGAATAATCACTTAAGCGTGTGAATAGAGACACAAGACTTATGAAGGGTTTATCTACCCTTTATTTCTCAGAATAGATATGATACAATCAGTTCCTAACTCGGAATGTACAGCAAACCTTCCACTTGGGCTTCAGCTTAAATGAATATAAAATTAAACTTAACTAAGCTTAACTAAAGCTAACTGAAAGATATAGCCAAAGCTATCAAGATTCTAAGTAGTTGGTCTCTAAATCTCAGTTAAGTCGGCAAAGCCAAACAAGGTCCTAAAGTATGGTGGAGCGTAGCAATAGCTTAGAATGACGTAGCTAAAAGGCAAACGTGCGTTAGTCAGGAACTCATGCTCTCTCTCACAAACTTAAATACTACTTAAACTCTCATCGACTTAAATACTACTCTTTACTCATTTGCATTAACTGCATTTCTGAAATTACATTCTGGTAGGAAACTGTAAGCTGACACTAGAAAGATAGGAAAGATGCATAAACTTAAAATAACTGTTAATAAAATTAGGATAAACCTTACAAGCTTTTCAAGTTCACTGCCCATCTCTTGACAAAAAAAAGTAAATATCCTTGAATTTAAAGCTTATCTTTTAATAAAATTAACAATTTTTACATCTTGATTCAAAATGAATTTCAGGTTTTCGGGGATTGTTTTGGCTGTTAAAACTTCACAATGAATGGAGCAGTGAGTAAATTTATCTTCAGGTTCAGCTTTTTTTATTTGAGAAATAATACTGGAATGTTTTCCTGTTAAATCTAGGCCGTCACTGCGTGCAGCAATGCACTTGTTCTAAGGAATATTGTCCTCAGGTATAAAATTGTCAATTACTTTGAAAACTTCATTTGCAGTTGCTCTATCATGACGAGACTCCCAAAATAAGTATTCTTCGGCAATTTGTTTATCTGCTTCAAAAGATATGTAAACTAGTAATTAAACCTTTATATCAGTACTTTCATCCAATAGCAATGCAGAATACTCACTGTGTTTTATTTTTTGAACAAGTATCTTTTTTTATGGAATTTGCCATTTCATGAATTCTTCGACTTACTGTATCATTTGATAACATAATATTATTAAGTTGATTAGCCATTTTTTCATTGAATAATGTTAAAATGATATCTTCATCTGCTGGTAATATAAGGTTTTCTCCTATAGTGTGAGCCTGCCCAGTGTTGGCAATTCTTCGGCTGACTAGGTAACTAGCTTCCAAAGCATTTTCACTTGAAGTAACAAAACCTTTCATTACTTGTTTACTATTTTTTAACTCAGCTGATTTTCTCTTAAAATATTCTTCAAATTTTTCCTTTAAACTGCCATGCTTATATTCAAGATGTCTTTTAAGACTTTGATTGGATAATAGTTAACCGCAAATAACACATTGAGCTTGACGGTCCATTTCATAATCATTCCCGGATAACTCAAATGATAAAATAATTTTCACTATATTTTCTGTAAATAATTTTTCTTTTATTTTCAGTATTCTTATTGCTAGTAGATTGTCCTGTATCCATTACCTGTGAATCATCACTTTTCCACTTAGTCAATCTTAGCCAATTTTCTGTTTTGAAAATCTAGGTTTGTCTTATTATTTTTTCACAAATATTTAAATGCACAATATATTACGAGTTCTTCAAAAACAAACGGCAATATTCTCAAAAGCATAGAAAAGTAAGGAATATTAAGCAACAAGAAGACAAAATACTTACTGTTAGGGACAGTAAACTGATGTAAAAGAAAATACTAATTGAAAATGGAGCAATAGGAGCCCGGAAATGGTTGCGACATAAAGTGTAGACATTCTAATAAATCGATGAACTCTAAAAGAATTAACGAGATACTATTATCTTTTTATAGGAACTTATTTTGATTTTCTATTAAATGCAACATCCATTTCTATTACTCCTTTTAAAAACATCATACATGACAAATTTGTTATATTTATGGCTGAAAATATTTTGCTGAAGTCCTTGAACATAACTCAGATCGTATAAATTTACGAGTGTTAGAGAAAAAACGTTAAGAGGATGTTGGAGTATTTGAAAGTTAAAAATACTTTGTTCCTTTGCGTATCACTGGTGGACAACTGCTGGGATAGTGTTTCACGGTTTATACTGTGCCATAACTGGCATGTGTTAACACACATTTATCCTCTTTCAGATTAGAATCAGTGCATTTGTTTCCAGTTCGAATACATGTACAGGATAATTCGCTTAAAGTATCTAAATTTCAGGGAGGGGTTTGTAGCCCAAAGGCAATTTGGAATAATGTAGCGATGTAGGAGTGGAAATGTAATCCTCATGTGCTAGTGTGCAGAAAAGAAAACACAAGAAATGAAAGAGACAGTGATCTGAATAATAAATTTGCCCAACAAATTGTTACATTTGTGGTATTCAGAGGTCACAGTAAGTATTCGATGTTACGGCTACCAACTACGATACAAGTGCAAAACCGGCACGGCATAGAGTCGTGGACTTATTGGAACATAACGGAAATCTCATAGATAATTGCACTGGATAACCAAATGCGCCAACAGGACTATAACAACCAATCCACCTTTGACCAAATGTTGAATGCCAGTGTTGCCGAATGGAGTCATCATACTGGAACCACACATTATTGCAAAATAGTTGCTTGATGCTTTGGTCTTCTACCAATCCGGGAAATACTTATCTAAGAAAATCTTATAAGATTATCTGTCCACATGAATAGGCATGAGAAATGGGCCTATGGGGTGGTCGTCAACAATGCTTACCCAAACACTGATTGAATATCGTTGTGGTGTGCACGTGCTCGGGTGCTCCTGGGGTTGTTCACTGCCCATATGTGTGTGTTATGCACACATTAGCAGCCTTCTCTGCTGAAGTATGCTTTGTTGATAAACAAGATAGCAGCTGGAAAATGGGCTGTCATCGCACCCTTCTGCTTGTACCATTTGGCTAACACAACTTACAGCACGTTATCAGCTTGAAGCAGTTGCTCTAAGTGCTGCTCATGGTATGGATACAAATGGTTTGAATGCAGGGTTCTGTGAACCGTGGTTTGGTAACCAGTAAATTCTGTAATGATCACCTCTGTGTTGAAATGTGAATTTCTTTCTGCATAACGAATACCATCTCTTCTACTTCAGTTTTACAGAAACCTTCAATCCTACATCCTCTACGGTTGACTGTTGAAAGCCAAATTTTGCATGTAGAGATTTTACCTGTTGCATAGCAACACCCCTTAACATATTATAAATGTGTTTCTACCCCTACATTCCTCTGCATTTCTGAATCTTCTCTGAGTAGTCTACCTCTGTCCGAAGTGTGTGTATGCTTAAGCATATCACCCTGTACATATTTAAAACATTTGCAAAACTTAAAAATTGATACTTCTTACAAATTCAAAAGCTGTTCAATGATAACATAATTGAGAAAATGCGATATCCCTTCTCAATATATTTCAAACAAAGTTACGTTGTTTAACAGAACATACTTGAAGAAGATTCATCTCAAATATTTATACAATGGTGTCATTAGTGTCATTCAGAAAACCCATTTATCAGTATTAATGATATAAAAATAAACTTAATGTAATTACAGTTCGTTACAATTTCATATAATAGCTAGGGAAAAAATCAATATATTTTTCACACATTTTCCATCATGCTTAATTACACTCAATAACTAGTGCTTGTTACTCCTTAATTATAAAAAATTCAATAGTGATGAAAAGCAGCATTTCTGTCTAAACCTGTATTACGTAATTATTAAAAATTCTCTTACTACCTACAATTAAACTATTAAAATATAGTCTATATTTATTCATTTCAGCTTAGACTGAACATTTATGTAAACAAAATTCATATATTTGAAATATTGTATCAGATTCAAAAATTAAAAAAAGGGGGGGGGAATTGTTTAAAAATGCTATTTGTATAGAAATGCATTGAAATTTTCTGTTATTTGCACACATTTATTCATTTATAATAAGCATATTTAATTTCGTATATATCTAGTGTGTCTAATATTAAATTCAGTTAAAATTCTGCCTGTTACTACCATCTCCAATTCTATAGTCATGTTTCAATAGGAACATTATGATGGGTTTGATTTTACCTTAATTATGTGCATATCATTAAACCTCTAACCATAACTGCATTTTGTACGCAAATTTAAACATTTTCTATATTATATATGTGTATCTATATTAACATGCAATATATATATTTTGCACATTTCCTGTGAGAATGCTAATCAGCGCACATGTATTCAAATTAGTGGAAAAAGAAGTGCTGTTTAAATGAAATGTTTGGAAGGTGATTTTAGAACATGTTATGCCTGCTTGAAGGCCACATTGTTACTTAGACTTACTAGCAGATTGATTCTGTAACGTTGAGTGCTTGTAGCCATCAGGCTTGTTTCCACTGGCATCTACGAGCCAGAGCCTTCCTGCATGTTTAAATTATCCTGTGAGCCATTAGGTTAGTTTAATTACATTTTATTTGAAGTTCAACATTACCTGTTTGAGTTAAGCCAGAAGTATTGGCTTATCTAAGCCCAAGTAGGGGCTGTCCATGTAACTACTTATGATTGAATAAAGGGTTCTTTACACCCTACTTCTGACTTTGTCTGTTGTTGTCAAAACTTGGACATGATTCCTCATACAGCTTTTGAGAGCATGTTAGTATATATTACCAAAAAGAGTGACATTTTATACATTGTAGTTGGATTTGCAGGCTTGAATGCAACGTTGTGCTGGCATGAGAAAGACCTATTTTATCTCTACATAAAAGTCGATCCTGATATTTATTAACAAATGCTAAATAAATAAGTAAACTTAACTATTGGTCTAAGCTTAAAAACAAAAATACCCTAACTATGTAACTATACTCAAATTTATCTAGGGGTGGGTACACATCAGAGTAGAAAAAACAAAACATAATGTTAAAGAACAGTGCGCAAACTAATATAGAAATTGTTCACTTGCAGTGCCCACAGCGCAGCGTGAAGAATGAAAAATCAGATGCCTTTCACAATGTCAAATCATGTGAATTTGCAGCTGACCAGGCCATCTAAATTCCCGAAGGTAATGGTAATAGCATAACGACGAGCATCACTGCCAAAAGCTGTCAAAAACTTTCAAGAGCTTCGATTTTAAATTTCTGTAGAGTTTGTCTTTCTTTGGTAGCATAAATTAGTATTGGACTATTAACAAACATAAAGAGAATTATCGCTGTGTCTGAAGCATGGAGGTAAGAAAGGAAGGACCAGCTCCGCACTACAAGAGAAGCACTGCTCCAAAGCTTCAGTCTCCAGATGGGGTGTTTATTGTTTACATTCAGAAGCCCCCTTCAGAGCGGTATGATAATATTTTGACACATGATAGTTCCATACAAATGGAAAAACGAGACAAACATTAATTGTGTGATGAATAATAACAGTGTGTATAGTTCAGTGACATTTACGCAAAAATCACATCTTGGTTATTTTTCGATAACTAACAACAGCGATTTTGATTATGTATTTGTTATATAAAATTCTAAGCTGTTGAACCAAAAAAATTATAGATTTTAGAAAAAATGTTATGCTTAAAGAAATAAAAATACCTTACGATACCTTTAAAATTGTATACGTCTTTCAATACCCTTGATAGAGTATTTGCTACTTTTATGTTTCAAATGCCAAAATGTTCTAAATAAAATTTTTTTGTCATCCGCATATTATTGTAACATGTACTTTCTAAAATTTTTTAGAGAAGAGGCTTTGTAGTTGCTCATTTTAAACTTACAATTTTATTTTAATATAGTCAAATACCGAAAACCTGCCGACCTGAAATCTGCATTGGCTCTCAAAATATAAGCATTGAATTTATAGGTTCCAGGAACCGCACCATGGAGAATGAAATACCACAGAAAAATATGTATCCAATAATAACATCATAAGTACCGAATAATAATAATTCTGTATTAGTGGTAGAAAAAAATCCTAGCCCAGAAGAGGTTATTAGTATGGATGATGTGTTTAAATGAGCCAACGCTGGCATATCAGATAACCGATGATGAAATCATTGGCTCTGTTTTGAACTCGCAACAACAAGAAAACGTTTTCGACACCAACACAGGTAGTGAATTTGATAGGAGTGAGAAAATATATTTTAATGACAATTTGGAACATGATGAAAAATACCTAAAATATTTAGAACAACAGAGCTGTGTCACAGAGCATATGGCGAAAGGCTAATTTCGCAATAGGCTATTTTCAATTCGAAGTTAAATCCTTTCTAAAATCTGTCTATGAAGAAATCTATATAACTATCACTGATGCGAAGAAATTTTAATTTAAATATTTATTTACAATATATACAGTTAAACAGTTATTAAATCATCATTATGCAATTCTACGAAACAAAAGATAAGGCTTACTCCGCCTTTCCCGTCTAGCGTCTAACATCTAATTAATTTTTTCTACTTCAGGTGGGGGCGCTGCTACCGCTGCATGACATCATATTTCTCTACACTCCCCACCTGAACTCATGGAGTTCACACAATTAAGAAAAATAAGAATTAAATCCAAATAAAATGAAAATACTTACAGTTACTTACTGTCACAAACTAAAAAAAAGGAAAAAATATTCTTCTGAACATCTACTAAAATATAAAATAAAACAAATTAATCAATTAAATATAAGAAATTATTGAATAATCAATAAGTTCAAAAAGTTCTCCTTAAATATCGGAGTTGATAGTTCAGTCAATAGTTCTAAAGTTTGTTCACAACTTCTAAAGGATATAAGAGCTGTATGGGTCTCTTAATTTGTCCTTTGGACGTCTTAATTAAACAAGAACGAACATGTTGATCTCGTCCTCTGTATAACTCTATTACCACACCAAGTTCCCATAAGAGTTTGGACTTTGTAGATCCTTCCAAGAGAACGACATCTCCAACCTTTAATTCTTTACTATGGCTAAGATTATCCGAATGGTGGGCCGATCGCAAGTCAAGTAGATATTGTTCCTTCCATCTTTTCCAGAGATGTTCTAAAAGTCTTGTTTGGTACACTTGTCGTTTCATCAGATAACTTCTATTCGAATTCTTGTCAATCATCTCGATAAAATGAAGTGGATAATTATGATTTTTTCGACCAAAGTTGAGAAAATGTGCTGGTGTCAGAGGCTCTGGTTCTTCCAAGTCATTGTAAGTATAAGTTAAAGGTCTTTGATTTATGACATATTCAACTTCTGTCAAAATAGTAGTCAACTCTTCAAAATGTAATAGGGCTTTTCCAAGTGTTTTTCTCAAACAATCCTTCACAGACTTCACTAAACGTTCATAAAATCCTCCCCACCATGCAGCACGTTCTGCGATAAATTTCCAGTTTATCTTTTTATTGGCAATAAAATCTTGAAATTTGGAATCCTTCAGTATTTTTGAAAAATATTCGAATTGTCGATTTACCTTTTGAAAGGTTTTGGCATTATCCGAGTAAATTGTGTCACAATGTCCTCGCCTTGATACGAATCGTCTAAAGGCCATCAAAAAATTTTCTGTTGACATACTGGAGACTAGCTCTAAATGAAGGGCTCTTGTAACAGCACAGGTGAAAAGAACTATGTACGATTTATCAGTTCCTGATGCAGATCTAACCCAAATTGGGCCCGCGAAGTCCACTCCAGAAACAAGAAATGGCGGAGTCTCAACTATTCTGTCTTTAGGCAGCTGTGCGGTTATCTGTTGAGCAGGTTTTGCTGTATACTTTCTACAAATAAGACAGTTTCTAAGTATCTTCTTCACAAGCTGTCGGCCTTTCGGTATCCAGTATTCTTTTCGAAGGCTGGCCAAAGTGGCTGTAACTCCACTGTGCATCAACTTGTTATGTTCTCTTTCAATAATCAGTTCCGTAAATTTCGAATTTCGAGGCAAGAGGATAGGATGTTTTTCTTCGGTGCTGAAATCGGAAAATTGTAATCTTCCTCCAAGCCGTAAGATTCCTTTATCGTCTAAAAACGGGGAAAAGGAATATATGGATGACTTCTTAGATATGCTTTTATCAGCTTCTAATGCCGAAATTTCCACATTATATGCTACTCTTTGAATTCTACGGATCCAGAATTCTTCTGCAACTTTAAGCTCTTCAGCTGTGGGAACATCTGTGAAGTTTGCATGTTTCCTAGCTTTCAAAGTGAAGCGTCTAATCCAAGATGTTATTCTTAATATTTTCATGAGATTACTGTACTTGGAAATATCAAACAATTCATCCTTCTCTTGTACGATACATTTATACTGTTGGGTACAAGAAAAGGTTTTTCTATATTCTAAATTTTCTTCTTCAACAACGTCCACATTACCAGAGGGCCAAAATTCTGAAGACTGTAAAAGCCAGGGTGGTCCATGCCACCAAAGTTGGCAATTTCTTAAATTAGCAACACTAGTTCCTCGTGATATGAGGTCGGCTGGATTGTCTTTCCCAGGGCAATAATGCCAATTACTGCTTTTAGTTAGTTTCTGAATTTCATAAATTCTGTTTTTGACGAAAGGTTTAAATCTTTCGGGAGATCCGTGAATCCAAAAATAAGTTATTTGAGAATCAGTCCAATGGAAGGGGATTACTTCATATTTCAAACATTTTGCGATTTTATCACTCAACCTGGCGGACAAAAGCGCGCCCAAGAGTTCCAATCTAGGAAGTGTAAGTGATTTCAGAGGTGCAACTCTACTCTTGGAAGCAACAAAAATTGTTTTAAAAGTTCCATTGTTCAAAACTATTCTTAGATATACCACGCATCCATAAGCTTTCAGACAAGCATCAGAAAAGCTATGGAGTTCTATTCGTTTCACATCTACATCTAATATTCCCTCTAAATAGTAACGGGGAATTCTGAGGTGGTTCAGTTCTTCAATTTCTTCGTACCAGACTTTCCATTTATGACTAAGATCAGGTGGCAGTTCTTCATCCCAATCAATTTTGGCAGACCAGATTTCCTGAATCAGACACTTTATTCTAATGGTGAAAGGGCCGTAAAATCCGACAGGATCAAAAATACGCCCTGCAGTTTGCAATAGGAAACGTTTTGAGTTAATTGACGAGGATATGAAATTTGTTAAGTGTTGAGTGTCAAAATAAAAATTATCATTATCCGTATCCCAGTTAATTCCTAACACTTTGATGGGGACAATTTCAGGAGATTCTTGTATCGAAAATTCTTTGTGATGCCAAATGTCTTTGAGTTCTTTTGAATTAGTATGCCACTTATGTAGTGACATGCTAGCTTCATTAAAAATGTTCACAATTTCTAAACTTGTTTTCAGGGCTTGTTCTAAATTTTGTTGACCACCAATAATATCATCAACATACAGACAGTTGTTTAAGAGTTCTACTGTTTCAGGATATATTTCTGAATATTTTTTAAGGTGATGCTTAATGGTAGCAGCGAGTAGGAAGGGACTAGACTTAACTCCGAACAAAACTCTTGTAAATCTAAAGGTTTTCAAGTTTTCATTGCTATCATCAGGATCATCTTTCCAAAAGAATCGTGTAACGTCCCTATCTTCTTCATTCAACTCTATTTGTAAAAAGGCTTGTGTAATGTCAGCTGTTAAGGCTATCGAATTTTGTCTAAATTTTATCAGTAAATCAAAAATATCAGGATATAAGTTCGGACCCGTATATAAACAGTCGTTTAAAGAAAGTGTCTTTGGTCTATGTGCTGAAGCATCATAAACTATTCTTAGTCTGCTTGTTGTTCTATCATTTCTGATGACTGCCCTATGAGGTAAATAAAATAGAGTCTTGTCATTTCGATTGTCTTCCTTAACTGGTTCAATAATATGTTTTAACTCGTAATCTTTTAAAACCTCTGTATATTGAACAAATAAAGAGTTATCAATTTTAAATTTGTTACTTAATTTCTTAAATCTTTCAAGTGCTACATCCCTATTATTTTCCATTAGATGTTTTGAATTTGGTTTCCATGGTAATCTTACTTGGTATCTTCCATTCTTATACTTGATATCAGATTCGAAGGATTTCATAATTTCTAAATCAACAGTTTTGTCGTTCTGAGTATCACTTTCTAAACCTAAGTTTTCTAGCTTCCAAAACTGTTGTAACTGATCTGATATCAAGTTTTCATTTACTATTACTTTCATAGTTAATAATTCACTAAATTCATTATTTACTTTACCCTGTAAACACCACCCAAATAAAGATTCTGTAGCTACTACATCTCTTGAAATTCTTTTAATTTTACCTGTAATTATAGAATAATAGAAATCTACCCCTATGAGAACATCAATTTTGTCACTTTGCCTACAACAGTCAGCTAATTGTAAATTTTGTAAAACTTTATTTTCCTTAGCAAAGTTCAAATCTGGAGGAGAGATGAGAGCATTGGATATATTTTCAACTTCGAGAAATTCAACATATATACTAAGTTTGGGATCGCTAATATTTTCTAGTTTGGCTTTAACAACATTGAAGGTTTTTTCTAACGCAGTTTTATCTCCAAATGAGTAAACAGAAAGTGATTCTTTTCTAACGATTGGAAGATCCATTTTACTAGATACATCTTTAGTTATGAAAGATCTCGTTGAGCCATTATCAAAAAGAATTCTCCCACTTTCAGATTTATCATTATTTCGAATTAATGCAGAAGCAGTTTGCAATAATATTCTATTAGATCTATTTTCATCGGAATTATATGACGAAACAGCGGAAATAACGTTGGAATCCGACGTTTTCTTTTCAAGTTTGTTATCTTTTTTCTGATGAAATGAATAACAAATGGCTTTCGAATGTTTATTACAGCAGAAGCTACAGTTTACTTTTTGTTTACAGTCTTTAATTCTATGCTTTTTATCCAAACATAAAAAACATCTGCCTTGCTTCTTCAAAATCTCTTTTTTCTTTTCCACACTTAAAGTTTCGCAATCCATAGATTTATGACTTCCATTCCCGCAGAACAGACACTGTGATTCGGCTGACGCTGCTAATAATTCAACTGTCGACGGCTTACTTGTTTTGACTGCAGAAAGTTTCGATTTGAAAGGTAGTGGTTTTTCTAATTGCGAGAATTTCTCTTTAGAGTTATAATTAACAGAAGCTGCGCGTTCTCTACTGAGTACTTCGTTCCTCAAAAAGTCTAATAGACCTTTTAAATCCCAATTTTCGTCTTTAATTTTTCGGCTATAATCAAGAACGAACTCATTAGGAAGTAATTTCAAAATTAAAGGCGTTAAAAGATTTCCGTAGGAATTAGAGTCTATTTTTAATGCTTCAAGATTTCTTATCTGCACTTCGGTGTGATCGAGAAGTTTTCTTAATCCGTTTACATCATTAGGATTTCTAACAGGTGAAATACTTAAGAGTTGTCCTAGATGCGAATTAATTAAGATGTTCGTTTGCCCAAATCTGGAACGTAATAGTTCAAGAGCAGCTTCGTAATTATTTTCGATAAGAGCGAAACCAGAAATAGCTTTGGCGGCTGAGCCACCAAGAAAGCTTTTCAAATAAATTAATTTTTCTATTTTTGATAAATTCGGATTTTTGTCAATCGCATTTTCGAACTGACCTATAAATTCTAACCAATCTGAAGGATCACCATAAAATTTAGAAATAGTTAATTTAGGAAGACGAGTAAATGTATTATTTTCGTTTTTCGAATCTGTAGTGGTTTCATTAGAAATGTTCCGATTTTCATTCTCCGAATTTTCGAGCTTATTCAATTCCTTCAATTTTTTCTTTCCTTTAAATTGCCACAGTTGAATTTTCTCATCGTATTCTAGAACCGTTGTCATTTCGAGTTCAAATTCCTCTGTTTCCAGTTTTAAATCTCGTTCTATTTGAGAGTCTAAATCTTTCAAAACTTTTGATTTATCGTTTAATTGATCTAAATTTTCTTCTAATACATTAACGTTTATATTAATATCATCTTTATTTAATTCAGTCTTGATTTTCTTTAATATCTTGGACACTGCGGTCCTGAATACCTTTCGTTTCGATTTCAGTTTAGCAATAAGATCTTCCATTATACTAATAATAGAAAGTGCAGGCTTACCTTGGCAGTCTTCGCACACTTCTAAAGTGCTAATCCAAAATTAGAAAACACAAATTTTCAAATTACCGAACGATT
>KK121407.1:275710-295275 GCA_000611955.2 Stegodyphus mimosarum | reverse complement strand
TAAAAAAAAAAAAAAAAAAAAATAAAAAAAAAAACTTTGGAGTACCTAAAGTTTTAAAACAAACCTCTATCAAAAAAATGTTTGAAACAAATGAAAAAAAATTAAATATTTTATGCTTTGTTTTATGCTTTGCTTATGCCCTTATTTTTACATGTCTTTGTTGTCTATGTCCTTAATGCTTTAAAATATTCCTGTAATCACTAATATAAATGAATAATATAATAAATATCTCTACATGTAATAAAACAAAGAGTTTGTGTGTGTGTGTCTTTCGTTCGTGTTGCGAGTAAGCTAATAGACCCAGGGCCACGAAATTTGGTACATAGGTGTATCTACACAAGAGCCAGTGCACCTCGAAGCGATGTTTTTCGGAATTAGAATTTTTTTAATTTTATGTTTTGTGACCAAATCGCGTCATTTTGAGACAAGAAAGCGAGATTTAACTCTATACATTTCATTTTTACATCGTCGCGAAGCGTTGACACTTAGCTATTTTACGAACTTAAAATAAATTTCGTATGTCAATAAATCGATTAAATACGAACTTATTTAGGAAGGTGAGCTTAACACCTTTTCAGCGGAATTTTTTTAAAAAAAACTTATTTTAAAAAATGTGCTGTTTATTTTCCTTTGATTTTTGGACACGTTGAACTTTAATCCTTTCGACTCCTTTTAAAAAAGGAATTTTGGAAAAATGGCAATATTTTGTATTTTTTAAAATTTTTTAAATGAAGCTTCCGAATACACTTCTAACATCTCAGATATTTTAAAATGTAGTTTTGGCAACAATTTTCCTTTCTTATTGTTGTTGATAGATTTTTGATAAAATTGCATCATTTTGAATAGTTTTATTCTTTTAAAAATTTCGGTTTGGCAACAATTTTTCATCGTATTTCTTATGTTACTGTTTTTAAGAAGAGAGTTTTTAGCCAACTTCTAGCGTTTGCTCGCCAACTTCTTCTAACTTACCATGCCTCACGGACTGGAGGAAACGGCGTTTGCCAGAGTCCTCATATCCTTTCTTCTTGCTTAAAAGCAAGATTGCTACAATTGCTACTGTTTTTAAGAGACTGAAAAGTTTAAGAAATTTAAAAGTTGTTTCTTTTTGCAACGGTAAATTGTTTAATTACTTTATTAGGATAATTAATGTTTGCATCAAGGGATATTGCTTATTTCATTGTAATATTTTATATTATGTTTTAATTATAAAAAAGTTTTGCATGATATTTTTTAATCTGTATAAGTTCCTACTGTTTATACCATTTGAGTTCTTAAGATTTTGCAAAGGGAAGTTGGTTAATTTATTTATTAGGATAATTAATATTTGTATTAAGGGATATTGCTTATTTCGTTGTATGCTTTTTATATGTAATGCATTTTTAACTGAATTTTTTTTTCTGTTGTTGTTTGTTTCTTTTTCGATAAAATTGTTCTGCAGAGTAAAATTCTGTGCAGTTTTCAAATTTAATGTTTGGTATATAATAAATTAATGTAATAATATATATCATTGTATGGAATAATTTAAGTAAATGTATCTAATATGCCGTATTTGTCTTACGCTTTTAGTCTGAATATTATGATTTAGCTTTTCTGTCCTGAAATCCGCAAAATCCTAAAATCCGCACAACCGCTGGTCCCAAGCATTGCCGATTTCTGGACTTCTACTGTATAACTGAAAAATAATCACTTTGGGTTTACACTTTTTGCTTATTTGGTTTAATTAAAAATTAAAATTCTCACCAAATGCCAAATGCGTCAAAATTAATATACACATAAATATACCAATAAGTTAACTTTTCCTTGATTTGTAATCACACATTTGCACAAAATTATGTACAGTTTTACACAAATGTGTGGAACAGAAGACAGACACATTTGTGAATTCGGCAGAAGTACCATGTGCGGTCAAGATGATGTGAACATGCCACATCATCAAGACAGCTTATTAAGAATTTCAAAATAGGGTAATCGATGGATGTCAAAACATTTGTGTATCCTGCCAAAGGATGTCCGATCATGAATTTACTTGAAGATTTGAATTTGATAATGAATGTGGCTTAAAACTTGTTTTAAGTTAAAAGTTTGAAACTTGATGGCCAATTGTAAACATAAAATTATGCATGTTAAAATATCTGTAATTAGGCTCATAGGTCAGGTTAAGTTTTTATTAAATAGAGTAAAGCATGCAAGGGCTATCTGCCTAAAGGGAGAGATGCCATGGAGGAATTTAGAAGAAAAACCGACATTTGAGTGGGTATTAAAAATAAATCATGTAATTTTCGTTCATATTATATATATGCATTTTTCTTATGTAAAAATTTCGGGTATATGTTAAGTTATTGTAAATTATTTTACTTGAAAAATATAGTGTATGAAAATTAGATTTGCGCATGCCGAAAATGAAAAATAGGAAATATGTATGGGTATTTATGCATATGCTTCCAAAAAGCATGTATCTGCCTTTAACAAAATATGTAAACATTTATTAAATTATTTATAAATGTATTTGAAATGAAAGATTTATTCATTCATAAAATCCTGTAAAAGTTGCTGTAAAGAAATCTAATTATTAAATGTATCTAAATTTATAATGTTTATAATATTATCTAAATACACTGCTTGACATTGGAAATGCAACACTAAGAAGGAGTGGTCAGAAATTTATGCAAATTTTAGAGTAGACGCACGCCACTGAGTTATGCGAATGATGTGAAATGCGCAGCTCTCTGACACACGTGAAGTAAGATATAAGGGAAGGAACGTGCAGAATGGGCAATATTCGTGTCGTTATTTCTGCCAGATGAATTATCGAAGAAAGTTGGTTTTTGTCTCGGAGGATACGTGTAATAGAAGAGAATGCCAGGCCGCTGTCAACGAAGGCACTTCCAGCAGATAGACGATTTTACGAGGGGTATGGTAATCGGACTGAGAAGGGCGGGTTGGTCCTTACGTCAAATTGCAGCTGATACGCACATGGATGCGAGCACGGTGCGTCGGCTATGGCGAACATGGCAGGAACAAGGAAATGTGGGAAGGAGGAGGGGTGCAGGTGCAGCCAGAGTGACGTCAGCATGCCTGGATCGACGCATCCACCAAGTTGTGGCGGTCCCTCAAGTCACTTGTACCGCGATTCTGCAGCATGTGCAAGATACCCTGGTTGTTCCCGTGTCGAAACCATTTCTCGTCAATTGGTTGAACGTGGCCTGCATTCATGGCGTCCGTTAAGAAGACTGCCATTGACCCCACAGCATAGACGCCAACATTTAGAATGGTGCCGAACTGGAGCGATGTGGATGACAGAATGGCGAAACGTCGTGTTCTCAGATGAGTCACGCTTCTGTTTATCCAGTGACAGTCGGCGCATACGTGTGTGGCGTCGACGTGGAGACAGATCTAATCTGGCAGTAACTGTGGAACGCCCCACTGCGCGACAACGTGGCATAATGGTTTGGGGCACTATTGCCTATGATTCCAGGTCACGTGTAGTTCGTATTCAGGGCACTATGACGGCCCAACGATACTTGGATAATGTATTGCGGCTGGTGGCAATCCCTTACCTTCAAGGGCTGCCTGATGCAATTTTTCAGCAGAATAATAATTTGTCAGCAGGATAATGCCCGTCCACACAGTGCTCATATCTGCCAACATGCTCTTCAAGGTATACAAGTGCTTCCCTGGCTACCGTACTCTCCTTACCTGTCACCAATCGAACGTGTGGGATGTGATTTGACGCCGTTTTGCTGTGCTCCTACCTCGTTCAGAAGAGGACTGTGGCAAATGGTTGGAAGGGAATGGAGAGCCATCCCTCGGGACACCATCCGCACTCTTATTGACTCTATGCCTAGACATGTTTCTTCGTGCATCACTGTCCAACACTGTCCACTGTTTCAAACTATTTATTATAATAAATGAGTTTTTGAATGAAAATCTAAGATATGTTTAGGCTGCAGTCAGTATTCGAAGAAATTTGCACTTTTATTGACATTTTAAACATTAAGTAAGGTAGATAATATTTGGATGAGAAGTGATTTTAATAACCGTCAGGTACTGTATATTCGAAGTACACAGGAGAATTTTAAGAAGATATTTCGTTGCAAATATTTGAGGATTAGTTGAAGAGAAAAGATGATATGGTAAAATTTCTTATGTATTTATGAAAATAGCAGTTTTATATTTAATGCAGTTAGTTATGTTGCTGCTGGACTTTTTTGGACTAAATGCAGTAGAAATGAAATCTTTTTTTTGATTAGAGTGAATAAGCAGAGATAGTTCATATCGTGAACTTCAATTCTGTAAAAGTGTGTTTGCCACATTTGAAGCATCTTTGTCAACAATGGCATACGTTTCTAGCTGCTCACTTGAATAGTCCTTAACAATTAAGGTGTTCTTACTGCTCATACTTTTTGCGACAATGTAACATAGGCCACTTCGTGGCCAGATGAGCAAGGTCAGTTCCTGTAATTAACCTTTTCCTTTTAGTGCTGTAATTCCTTAATGTGTAGGTTTGGTTTTTCAAATATTGTTCTGTTCTTTCAAATGTTGTTTCTATTCGCATTCCACATGCGTATTAACATACCTGCCAACTTTTACGAATTTTTCGTAATTTTTACGAAAATGCGTTTGTCCTTACGATTTTACGATCGTAATCCATTTCTTACAATTTTTCACCAATTCAGCGATTTTCGCCAATTGCATCTCGTTTTACCGCCAACTATCAACTACTTCGAATCCAGTAACCTGCGGTTTCTCCCAACTCGCCGCTTAACCAGCCAATCCATGTGCTGAACTTGTTTCTCCCATTCTTTTCTTTGTGGGCGCCAGATTATTTTTTTCGCTTTCGCTTCAGCAGCAAGGGAATTACTCAGCGAGCGTGGATTGTCGCATTCTTTTTTTTTTTGTTTGTTTGCACGTGCTACGAATTTTCTTAATACGTCATTGTTACCAAATGAGTTCAAAAAAACCGTATTCTCAATATTTTCGGCCTGCCTACAAAGCCGAATTTCCAACAATTAAAGAATCCTTCAAAGGAAATAACTATGCATTTTGCAACGTGTGCGTGTATGACTTCATAATAAGTCACGGTGGAAGAAGTGACATTGTGAAGCATGTTAAGTCTGCATGAAGCTTCGGCTTCGACAACGTCAAAGAAAGTGCATGATTTTTTGTCAAATTCGGCTACGAATTCGGATGCCGATGTCATTTTGGCAGAGTGTTTGTTTACTGCATTTCTCATCGAACACAACGTGCCGCTAAGCGCTGCCAATCACGCCGGTCAACTTTTCAGACGGATGTTTCCCGACTCCAAGATTGCTCAGAAATATGCTTGTGCTCCCACGAAAACACCTTCTATTGTGAATGAAATTGCTTGCGATGCACAAAGTAAAACGATAGCTGCACTCCAGAATTCAGCATTTTCGGTGTCAATCGATGGCAGCAATGACAGCGATTGGAAGCTTTACCCCATCGTTGTCACATATTCTGTGATGTTTCTAATGAAATGAAAACTCATCTTTTGCGTCTTCCATTGTTAAATGGAGACGCTATGAGGGAAAATATTGCCTCCTTGGTAATTAATGAGTTGAAACAGCTTAACATCCCAATATCAAACTGCATTTCATTTGGTACAGATAATGCTCATGTCATGGTGGGTGACAAAAAGGGTGTAGCCTTTTTCCTCAAAAAAGAACAAAATGAATTAATTGTTATTGGATGCCCATGCCACTTAATTAATTTGGCAGCAGAAAAAGCTGCAGCTGCTTTATTATTAAATATTGACCAGCTTCTGATTGATGTGTTTTTCTATCTGGAAAAAAGTGTAAAAAGGAAAGAAAACCTAAAGCATTTCCAAGAACTGTGTTCTGGTGAAACGAGAAAAATTCTGAAACATGTATGCACGAGATGGTTATCCTTAGGCAGAGCGCTAGGAAGGTTTATTGAACAGTGGGATGCATTGCTAAATATTTCCATGAAGAGACCAAAACGAAACCACAAATCCCATCAAATTTGTCGGCATATAAGATTCCGAAAACCAACTTTGCTTCTAATCAAAATGCTTTAAAAGGGAAAAACCAACACACAGAATCAAACCCTTTAAAAAAAGAAAATGCTTAGAAGACTCCTCAAAGGTCAACTTTATTAAAGAAGTTGAAGGGAAGAAGAAACAGTCTTCTATTAGCCGGGAGGAAAGGATTTTCTATCTTCTTTCTTCGGATTTGAACAAAGCATATTGTAGTTTTGTGTTAAGTACCATTAAGATTTTTGAAAGTGTAAATACCCTTCTACAATCAGCTTCGCCAAAATCTCCCCTGCTTATCCAAATTCTTAATGATCTTTTGAAAGAACTTTATACTAAGTTTGTAAAACCGTCCGTTGTGAAAAACAGTGTGTTGATTCGTGTTGCCTATAATAGTTTGGCAAATCAAAAGGATGACAATGATCTTATAATTGGAAATCAAACCAGGGAACTTGTAAATTCTTTGAAAGATCATGAGAAAAAAGAATTTTTTCAATGTGTTAGAAAGTACTTTTCCTCAGCCTGTGATTACATTGTAAGGAAGTTTCCTTTGCAAAATGAAGTTCTTTTAAATGCTGAAGTGGCAAATTTGAAACAAATTGAAAATTCATGTTTTGAAAAGATTCGTTTTTTTATTGATAAATTTCCATTTTTGTTAACAGTTAAAGAAAATGAATGTCATAATGATGCTTTAGATGAACTACAGAACCAATTTTCTACTGCACAGTTTGAAGACTTTGCCTGTTCTGGAGAAGATAGACTTGATGTCCTCGTTGGTACCTTAAAAAGAATAAAAAGAGCTGATGGAACACCAAAATATGATAGACTAGCAAGAGTTTTATGTGCTATTCTCGTAATTCCACACAGTAATGCTGAGTGCGAGAGAGTCTTCAGTGTTGTGAAGAAAAACAAAACTATGTTTCGTTCTTCAATTTCACCCAAAACTCTAGAAAACATTTTAATTGCTAAATGTTATGAGGAAACTAATTGTTATGACAGGAAATTTTCCAAAGAATTTTTGGCTAAAGCCAAAAAATGCACTCTAAATTCATTGCAATAATTTTTTTGTGTAACATTAAGTTCTTGTTTTTTGTTTCCTAATAAATTTTTTAGTTACTACTTAATTGAGATTTACTAATGTAAGTACAATTTTCTTTTTTCTATGTGTATAAATTGTTATTTTTTTAATATCAAAGCATGATATTAATTCTTCGTGTTCTTCTGAATTTTGGAGAAATCTTCTGAATTTGGAGGAGAAATCTTCTGAATTTTTATCTTTAGGCAGGTATGGTCTTAGAATTTCCACAATTTTTCTATTGTGTCTTATGAGTGCTTTGCCATAATCAATTAATTTAACCTTATTGTATGTTTACTTCACAATATAGTTTTGTTTGACATTTATTTCCTTATTTATTGTTATCATAAAAGTTTTTCTTTTCATAGATATTCTGCAAAATCTTAGGCTTTGATCCTTTCTTTTCATATTCTTGATCACATTATCATACCCTTTATATCATTAATTCTTCATTGATCATATAAGAGCTGTGGTCCACCAGCAGTCAAGCACTAAAATTGCTGAATACTGGTAGCTCAATCAGGTTCAGATCCCAGAGAATGCACTCGCTGAATGAGAGTTTTCATGGTTTTAACATTATATAAAGTGACTATGAGCCTGTTTAAGAAGTCTTCCCTGAAGACATTCATTCTGTTAAGCACATAGTCTTTATGTGCTTTCTCTTAATCCAAGTAGTTCAGTTCTACGAGAGCTGTTCCTAAAAATTTATAATATTTATCATCATATCTATTTTATTCGATAATTGCCAGACCATAAGCTTTATTGAATGAAAAGCAGATTGAGTTCTCTCTTAAGACAACTACCCATAGTCAGGGTTCGTACGGTCCTTAAAAGCCCTTAGGTTTTTTGGAATCAATTTTCGGTCCTTAAAAGTCCTTAATTTCGGCCAAAACCGGCAGAAGGTCCTTAATTTTAATCACCTGAAATTTTTATCTGTTTTTACGAATGCCATTTTGAGTGTTAATTAGCATTTTGGAGGAATATTTTTAGCGATTCACTGACATATATGGTTATCTTTTGAATGGGGGAATGGATTCATGTGTTATAATTTGTTCCTATTGCTAATAAGTGGGATACTCGAGTAAGCAAGAAGTGAAACATAAGCATTTCGAAATTCATTTTTTCTAATGAAGAATTGCTCTTAAACAACTTTTCGCTTTTGGTGATGTGAATTTTTTTATTTAACGGTTCTAAATTTGGCGACTTATCGACATTTTGGCGATTTTAAGTTCAGTTTTTATAGAAAATTTTTAATTCCGAGATCTGGGATTTTTTTTTAATACATTGTAACATTGATACGTTTCATTAAAATAATTTCAATATATTGAAATTATATGAAAAAATAACATTATAATATGACAGCGAAAAATAAAAATATTTTATTTTAAAGTTTCATTTTAACAACTTATTGTACAATATTTTGAATCTGAGAAATAAACAAGGTATAATGCTATAAAACACAATTTACGAAACAGTTCTTGCTAAAAGCAAAATTAGCTATGTAATTAATTAAAAATGTCTTCTTTTTAATTTTTTCATAGTAAGAGTTTTTCCCATATAATTGTCTCAGAATATTTAGAATTCTCAGAATATGCATCAGTTTTCTCTGTAAAATTAATTTTACACTTTTCCTATTTTTTTTCAAAAAATTATGCTTTTTGGCTGTTACAAAATTGGTAGGGATAATTTTTCTTTAGGATTTTAGACAGTGCAGCTTGGAAAGTTTAGAAGCATTTGAAGGCAAGATTTATAGACCCATGATTCTAGAAGATTCCAGTAATATGTAACAAAATGAAAAATGTCTCCATGGTATTAACACGTAATGGATGTACTTTACAGAAAGTTTGTGATGAATTTCTTACTTTTTGGAGAACGTTTGGAAGAACAATGAAAACATAATATTTGAATGCTTTACTTCTAATACTAGAATCTTTTTCTTAACATGTTTATCTTCCCTTTATTTTCTCTACTTTTCACTGGACACAAGCATGGAAAATATCAAAAATGCTTCTAATCTTATCACATGGACAGGCGTTATAGAAATGCATTTTTTTATTAATAAAGAAATTTAAAAACTGTCAATTTAAAAGATTCATATAATATGCCTTAATGCGTCATACAGAGCTTGCACTGGGCATTTTCCCACCTGATGCAATCTCTGTGAAACCTAAATTCTGCTGCCTAGTGCCTTTCTAAATTCTGCTTCCAGTGCTCGCTCTAATCTCTAAAAGTTATGACATTTCTAGATTTTGTTGCTCAGTTTGTCACTAAATTCTAAAAGTTCTGCCACATCAGCTCTATAACCAACCCTTACTATATATATTTCATATTTCTTCAGAATTTAGATATTGCTAAAGAAATAAAATTAGCAGCTTTTTCTATACATTCTAAATGCATTTAGTTTTTTAGAATAACAGAAATCCTTAATTAAATCCAAAGATTCTAGAATTAAAAGAAAATGTGTTAAAGAAAGAAACTGAATACATAAAGAAAATTTTTCTTCTAAGATATGTACAATTATAATTATGTAAATTACCCAGTTGTTTATGATTTAAGCCTTTAGTATAGTTTCCCATTTCTATTTCCTCATATGACAGAGTTTCTAAGCCAACTTAAATTAAAATTAAATTGTATAGTCTTTGACCCCTAGTCCACATTTTTAGTTTGAATTTGACGGTTTTTGTTTAATTACATCACTTCGAGTTGTAATTGATTTTGTTAGCATCAGAACATGCTTTATGTTCCAAGTTCTTTTTAAATAAGAGACTTATTTAAACGATTCTGACATTGTAGTTAGTTTCAGACATAGCGATAATTTGCTTCACGTCTGTCAGGACGTTTTGGTCTATTTAACTTTTACCAGATCAAGTAAACCCTCATAGCTATATTGTAGAGAGGTTGCCAAGTTAGGAGATAAAACACGTAGAAACTAGTGAGAACACTGGTTTGCATATTGAGACAATTTTCTGATTGTTAGAAAAGATGCTTAAAGAGAAGGAAATCGATTAGCCAAAATGTCTGGGAAGACTTCAAATTAAAAAGACGCATAAATATTTTGTTGAGCTTTGTTGTTGCAAAACATAAATGTTTTGTAGCTTTTAATGTGTAATTGTCTAATATCATTTAAGAATCAATGTCATAAATTATATGTATTTTAAATGTGACTGTTATTAGATTGTGATTTTAATAGGCCTTTTTTAACAAGTATTGTTAAAAAATAAATAAAATTTTATATTGGCCATGTAAATCTATAATGACTAAGGTTATCTAACTAGCTAATTTAATTATTTATAACTAACTGCTTACCCTTAAAAATTACCTCTGCATATTAAAGCCAGTTATTGCCTTTCATTAGTCCTTACCGTGGTTACAAAATAAAACACCAAAATGTAAAAATTCATGTAAAACATATTCTTTGTATCTAGTGAGACTTAAAACAATACAAAACAACTTATCACCTGTGGTGCTTTTAGTGCCTTATTAGACCTACACGAAGCTATGGCAAAAACTGCGACAGACAGAGCCTAACTAACTTTCAAATCTTGCCGACCGTGCCTACATCAGGCCTTTTAGGTTTGTTCTAATCAGCAGGGCTCTCTCTAGGCAAGCAGCAGCGGTGACAGGGCGAACTTTTGCTATGAACCATGCTGATTATGACTTCTATTTTAATCTATGTCGCTTGACATAAAATCTACTTGCTATTTACGAAACTTCTAGACTGAGCAAATATGTGACAAAAAAAATCAACATAAAGTTAACTGTTAGCAAAACATAAATGAAATGTCACTTATCTTCTTTCAAATATGCCCAACTATTATAAATGTAAAATATTTAATGCTACTTGATATATTTTATGAAGTTGATTTTATTCTCAAACTTATTAATAATTTTGTTAATTAATTCATGTTTAATAATTATTCATCTTACTTAGGGATCTATTTTCTTTTTAGGATGGTACTACAAAAATGAAGTTCAGGCATAGATAATATTTTTAATCGAATTTATTCAGTTCCCATTTGCTCATAGGTCCTTAATTTTTTTCATTAATGGTCCTTAAAAGTACTTAATTTCCATGCGCAGAAATGTGTACGAACCCTGCATAGTTCTAGGTAATTTTAATTTTCTGTTGAGATAATCATTGAGAAGATTGTGATGATAATTATCAATTAGCATTTATTCCTTTATTCTAAGGTTGCAGAGACAAATACTGAAGTATGAAGTGCTGTAAATGTATTGCCATGGTGTGTCGTCAGAGCAGGGATTTCCAAACCTTTTCCATGAATTAACCCATCTTAAAAAAACTGTTTCCTTCATTGACCACTTACATTTTATTATATAATATGCAGCAAGATCATACTTCATAGGATCATTTCTATATAATATGCAACATATAGATTAATAATGCAAATAATTACACATAAATAACTTAAAGATGGCAATTAGATGAATATGAACAAAGGTTTTAAAGAAATTGGTTTATTAGATTTATAGTTTATTATTTTTTGTATTATATTTAATATTACAAAGTTTTCAAAAATAAAATCGCAGATTTTAATGACAAAATTTCAATTTTAAGTAATATTATGGCTGTGATTGATATATTGATGTAATTTTTTAATATCAAATGCTCAACCTCTTCAAAAAAATTTTTTGCATAAAAAAACTCATGTTGCTGGACTGTCTCTAACATGTATTTCGTCTCTGTGCATTTTCATCCCGTCGGCAATGAAGAAACAAAATGTCCATAGCAGATGCACCTTGCTCCTGCAAGTAACAAAAAATTTGTTCAGTGGCCTTTAATCCTTCACTGTGAATCATCTTTTTAACTATTGCATTATCTTCCATCTCATCGTCTTCAGATTCACCTTTGTTGTTATCCTCATTCTGTTTCACTAATGCATTTATTTTAACTCTTTTAAATCAGGGATTCCTAACCTTTTTCTTGCATCGATCCCTTTCAAAAGAATAAGTTTTTTCATTGACCCCGCCTGCATTTTTGTAAGATAGAGCATACAACATAATCATAATATAAACTACTGCATATAAATAACTTAACAACTGTATTAAGAATTATATTAAGAATATGAATAATTTAAAAAACTGGTATTATTAGATGTATGTTTTATTTTTAGTCCAAAGGGATTTAGTCCCGAAGGACTATTACTTTCGTTTTGCGTTGATTCACTCTGAATGCCCGATTCACTTTTCAAATTGTTGCCACTAAATGTTATCGCTCTGCATTAAAGTTTAAAAAATGAAAAATCTGCATATATGTATGCATGTTTCTCGCATTGTGATAAAACCTAGAGCCATCGAATTTTGAATGACGTAATCCTACTGCGAATATGGGCATCTGGAAGCCCTAATTTTGAATTTGAAATTTGCTTTATTATCGATTTTATGTTTTGTAACATTTCAACGAATTTCTGATTAACAAACTAAATTATTTCAAAGCGAGCAATGGCAACACTGAATGGAAAAAAAAACATTTTTATCTCCAGCGCACGAGACTTACGGAAATTCTAAAGATATGTTCATTTTAAAATGATTTTGCGATATTGATTTTGAACTGAATTTTATGGTTTGAGTGCGTAGTACATGATATTTAATAAAAAAAAAGGTAGCACACGAAACGTTAAAAAAACGCGCCTTTGGACGTAATTTAAAATCTGAAATCTTTCAAATTTTTTCATTTATTGTATTATTAATTTAGAAATATAAAGTTTCTAGAAGCAAAACCACAGATTGATGTTCACGCAAGATTGCACAAAAGTTCAATTCGAATTAATGGTGATGATGTAATGATGCATTTTTTTAATAATTAGCTCCTTAATTCTTAATTCACCTTGTTAAAAATATTCAACCTGCTTCTTGTTTCTCATAGTAAATTATTGACTTGACTAAAGTCTACTTTCACTAAAAAAGATGGAAAAACTCAATAATGTTGGACCAGCTGTGCATTTTATTTTGGAATATAGTACAAAGTCCCAGATTCGGACGTCCAATATCTGGAATAATCTAAAATCCGAATCTCAAAACCACCACCGAGCTTTTTTTTATTATTATTATACTTTACGCTTGTGCATTTGATTTTTTTCTTCCATAATAAAACATGCAGAGAAATCCCGATTCTTAATTTCACTTCGACACTAAATGAAATACTTCATTGTGGAAGAAACAATTATTTTAGTATAAATTTGTGTGATCAATAATTCAGCTCCGTAGCTGCATATCTGCTTGGCATTCATCTCAAACCGAAACTTTCTGCATACAAACAACGTTGATTTTACACCTACTAAATATTTTATATCCCTGACGCGAACCTGGGAAATCATTATTTATTATATTTTGCTTTCATCACCATATGTTCACCGTTTAACACATGACAACTTGAGTAATGACCAAACACTTTTTTTTATATTAGTAATTTAATAACAAAGAGTATACTAACCTTTTATGCTGATAACGCTTGGTAGTGATTACAGATTTAAGTTAAATGTGTTAAGAAATGTTGATGAGGAAAAATGTAACAAGAATCTCTTTCCATATGCTAAAAATAGATTTTGTTAATGATACTTATAGGCCAAAAGATTACATTTAGTGTTATTTGAATTAAGAATAACTGATTTTTTTTTGCATAAACCCAGAACTGCCGTCAGAGCTCATATGGGCACACTGGGTGGAAGAATTTAGGGAAGACAAAATTTTTGGAATTCAGAGAAGCACCGAGCAACAAAATCAAGGGATGAAAAAATTTTTAGAACTTAGAGAAAGCACAGGGATTCAAAATTTAGGGGCGGCAAAAATTTAAAAGTTAGTGAGGTGCTTGGTAGCAGAATTTAGGCTGCAGAGACTGCATCAGGCAGTAAGATATCTAGTGCTGGCCTGCAATAAGCCTTAAGTATATGTGGGAATTCATTTACTCAGGGCTTGGATAAGCCATAGCATGTGCAAGAAATAGATGTTTGTAAATAACTAAACTAACACAGTTCAGGCTTAATTGTGTCAGTGCACAATAGAAGCAAGACAAAATTCAGGGGAACAACTTGTCTTTTATCGTGAATCTCATGAAATATAACCAGTAATGTATAGCGGACACTATTAAACTAGGCTAAAATTTTACCTTACTGATTCCCAAGGAATTTCAGTCAGTATGTGCTATTCCTTAACTTTCTGCTTTGATCCAGCTTATTTTCAAGTTGAAGTTTTAGTGAAAGGTGATGTATCCATATTATTCTTTCCTACAAATTGTGTGTGCCCTTCATTCAGCCTATGGATATCGGAATATTACACTCGCTGAAGTGCAAATATAAAGTATAATTTTTAAAATCCATGTTGAATTTCTTGAATAATAGCAAGACTATTCAAGAATTTTTGAAATATTTTTGCATAAAATCTGTTTTGGGGAACATTGTAAGATCATGGGAAGATGTGTCTCCAGATACTTTAAAAAATGTTTGGCATAATTTATAGCCAGTTATCATATTTCTTGGTGAGGATGATGAATATAATAGCCGCGAACGTGAAGGTTTTCAGATATCACAATCCGGAGGTGAAATTTTCCAGTTAATGGGTTTTGTAAAGAAATGTGGAGAAGCGGTAATAAATGAAGATGATATAACACATTTTCATCGCAATGACATTGTCCCAATGATCAATCAATGGACAGCGAAATCTGTAGTATGGTTCTAGGTCCAGAAAATACTGCAACCGATAATGAAGGAAGTGACAGAGAGGTTATTGAAAACGAAAAAATTTCGATTGACAAGTTGGTCAGAATTTTCGAAACAGCAGTTACAGGCCTTGAACAGTGAAACTTTGTAACTGAATAAGAAATTATTTCTGTCTACAGAATTAAAGAGAAATTATTAGCACAAAAAAGAAACTTGAACAACTTGCTTTGAAAGAAATGTTTAATAAGGTAAACAAATAAATATTAGGCTTTTTTTTTGTAAATTTTGTTACCCTTTAGAGCATAAATGCTTCATTATTTCATAAATCACAATTTCATAGTTTTAATTTTGTAATTTCTACATGCCATCTTACTACTTAGTTTGATGATCTAATATCTGGAAAAATCCCAAATCTGGAATTGCCGAAGTCCCGACGAGTCAGGATCTCGGACTTCGTACTGTATTTCTTTCTAATGACCTTTAAATTCCAAAATTTAATGTACCCATGCGTTTTGAATAAGACTTGTGCTTGAATATCCTTCGTCGTTGCAATCAACTCTTTTTGCATCATAATATGAAGATTAAATGTATTGCGCTTCAGTGGTTCCAAGAGCTATGCTACCACCTTCAAATTTTCAGTGTCTTGGAAGTGAACGCAAAAATCTTTTAAAAATATTACTTGTATATAACAATATATCTTCTGAAAAAATGCTATCCTTTTCAGTAGTGGACATACACATTAAGCTCTCAAAAGTAAGGAAATTCATTTCTTTCGAATAAATGTTGATATAAAAAATTCAGTTTCAGAATGGAAGTTGCTAATAATCATTCTAGCTTCAGTGGGATTGATATCTCTTACTTATGGTTTTTTGTAGTGTTGTAAATGATGTATTTGAACCAAGAAGAATATATTCTTTATTATTATTATTAACCCTTTTAGTACCGAACGACGATATCACTTGCCAAAAATACCAACGACGATATATCATTGCGCCTTTGTTGGGGCCTTATTGTACTCATCACAAGAGGTCTGTGTTTCAAAATAACTTTATAAAATGTTAAAATTGTTCATATTCGATGCAACACAAGTGAAAAAATGGTTATTAGATTTAACTTTTTGTTATATTTTATGCTGATTAGTGCCGCGGGTCTGTATATGTTCGAGCGATTAGATAGAAACGGGACGCAGTCGATGCACGCATGCCACTTGAATACTCCGATAACTATCATAAACATCATAAAGATTGCAATTATGGTCCAGAGAAACTATCTCGGATCCCGTCATCAGTCAACAGGCCAATGCAATATCTGCTTTCAAACTAAACCTCCAGCTGTTCTCAATGCAGCTTGGCTGTGAAAATTTTGTCAATTTTCCTTAGCTGAAGAAACTTGAAAACTTTCCTGGTATACATCTGGATTGTTCAGATCAAATAAAGATGCTGTTGTAGTCGAAGAAGCCGCAGAAGATTTTAAAGTGGAACTTATTGATTTACAAACTTCACACTTAACGCAAATCCTGATTCCGTGATTTAGACATTCTTGATTTTTATAAAACTCTTCCTGCCGAATTTTTGCACTTAAAAAATAATGCAAGCAGATGTGCTATCGCACAAACATATAGCATGCATATGTGTGAAGTAACATTTCTGTTATGTATCTAAATCAAGTAAAATTAAGAAATAAACTGGCAGATAAACACTGGCAATCCTTCTTAAGAATATCAACAAGCGGGGTATACATTCCATCAAAGTAGAGCGTAATATGAAACAACGTTAAATGAGGTTATCTCATCATGTAAATAATGGAGTTAGGGGAGATGGATAGAAAATTGGTGAGGTATTTTATCATTAAATTTATTATGTTTTTATAACAATAAAACAAAAATTTATTTCTTGCAAATATAGAAATAATATATAATAAAATAGAAAATAAACAAATATACGTATAAAAATAAATAAAATTCTAAGTCTCTTCTGTATTTCCAGTTTTCTGCCTTTTTATCAAGAAGGTATCTAATGTAATTTGCGTTTTCCCTTTTGCGCTCTGTAAGAAGTTGTTAGTAAGTGAATAAGGCACCCATAACACCCTGTCTTGCTTTTGAACTACTGTCAAAATTTGGATCATTTTCAATAATTTGGTCCATAATTTCTGTTATAGTGGTCAAACTGCTTTTTAGAAATGCTGTTGAAAGTTCTTTATGCTCTTCTTCAGAATCACAACTTTCAATATTTTTGTCACTTTTATCAAGAGTTCATAAAACGAATATCGTTTTAAATTTCTTTAAACGAAGAGAAAATAATTTTTTTCTTGGAAGTAAATAATTAATGAATTAGTTATTTTGAGCAAAAAAAAGTCCAAAAAAAGTACGAAAATCCGAGTTTAAATTGTCGCTAAATGTCAAAGTAGAAACGTTTTGTTAGAGATTGTTTCTTCTTAAGATGTGTTCCTCAATTTCCTGTGCGCACGGTGGAGGGGGAATTTCTCGTCGGCAGGTTCCCTTGGCGAATTTTCCCTCCGCTTTCCAGCAGCGTAATAGCAAACTGATTTACATTATGTCTGTGGAACCTTTCCTTCTTTACATAGACGTTCTTTGGCCTAACGCTGCGTGCAATTTCGGGGAATCCCACAATTAAAATAAACGAGCGTTAAACCAAAACAACATTAAGTGGGGTCTTATTGTATATTAAAAAAATTGTTGATAAAATTAAGTTTCAACCCTTACACTTATGTATTTAACTATGGCTAAGTTGTACACATTTTTATTAAAATATTTATATGTTAAATTATCACGCACAAACATAAACTGTATTTTTTCAAGCTGCACTGGGTGTGTTGGCCCCAGTAGCACATGCAAGGAAAAACGGAAACCCCCTCTGTCTTTGTGTATGTACATATGTAATGGTGCCCAAATCAGTTTAAATTTGGTATGGTACATGTCTGAATTGCAAATTAAGCGACTTATTGCATTCACCTCCCTCCCACAAAAAAATATTTTGCGTATGGCAAACAAGTTGTTTCTGCTAGAAAGGTTGTGCAACTTCTACCCTAATGTCACTCTAGCACTTTATACATATGACCTGGCCATGCTCTCGTATGCTGGCTTGGACTTATCTAGTACGAAATATTCAGAGTTATCTCCCTCGCCTTGAGCACTGACTTATTACCTGGAAAATTAAGATAAACTTCACTAAATGTGCAGCCATAATATTTTCAGATTGCCCCTCTCCTACTCTGCATGTATTAAAATTTTTTGCAATCAATCACAAGGCTGGACCTCACTTTATTTTGAATCCCTGCATTCTCCAATCTTGACTTACTCCTTATAAACTACACAAGGTATCCCAATTGGGAATTCATCAAGGTGCCAGTAATAGTGCATTACTGCTTTGTACTGAAACTGGCAATTCAAAAGTAAAAATGTATCCTTCACCTCCTTTCAAGTAGCACTGTCTATGATAGACGTAATTCTCGGAGCTTACATTTCGAGAAACTGAAATGCTTTCCTTTTCATACTCCTGTTTACGAAGATTTCATTAACCATCTGATAAAGAGGTCTTTTTTGCACTGTTATCATTCAGAGTCACATCTTGCCCACAGAATTAAATTCTGCCCATGGCTCTTTCCTTGTGTAATATGACTTAATTGTGCTTCCGATTCGAATGCCATGAGTCCGGGAAACCTATTAATATTTAATCTTTAGTATGTTTAAAAAATGTAAAAGGAATGTATAAGAATTTTAGGGGGAAAAGTCTCATTTGAGTCATATTTACTTACTTTACTTACTCATTACTTACTTTGAATCTCATTTACTTAACTTTTGGGGGAAAAGTTTCCCCCAAAAGTAAGTAAATGAGAAATTTGTAATACCAGTACAGCTCTTTATATTATTAGCACATATACATTATCACCAAGTATGATTTAGTGGCAAAAATGGATAAGCATGATGTCACAATGCAAACATAAAGAGTTTTGCCTTGGCTTTATGTAAATCCAATTATTATTAAAAAATGACTTTTATTCATGGCCACCTTTCAAGGGACAGTATGCAATAGGGTAGTTTCTAAGTTACAGGATCCTGCCATCGAAAACGGCGTGATGTGCGACTTTACTTGAAAGTGTATGAACACTAGCGATACTAGGTGAAGAACTGGGATAATCGATTTAAGCTTTTATATGCTATATTCATAGCTTTTATCTGTTTATGTAAAGAACAACATGTTCCATTAAACTTCTGACAGAATGCGTATCAACATCTCAGCAAACTTTCATAATCATATTTTTTACTTTCATGTGTAAGGCCAACGAAGTACATTAGTGTTTATGTCTGAAGTGCATTTTTTTTAAGCTTTAAAATCTTATATAATTTTAAATGTAGGCTTTTAATATTCAGCTTGGTAACCAATAAGATTTTTTTTTTTTTTTTAACACAGGAAATTACTTTTGTTCATTTGAGTTTTCCATCTTGCGTTTCAGTTTTTATGAGTGTATATATCCAAAATTTTCACTTATCCTGGATTCTGGTCTTCCCGAGCATTCCAAATAGCTGAGCTTCTACTGTACAGTATATGTTCTCTCTCTCTCTCTCTCTATATATATATATATATTATGAAAAGTTTTAAAATACAAAAGAAAACATTTTAAATTCTTTCCTCTTAAGCTTTCTTGAGCCATCTGGCTACATTTACAGGGTTAGTAACCACATTTTAGTTAAAAAATGAAGCACTTTTCAAGCACATTTTAGGAAACAAAAAAAAGAGCACCTATTTAAGTATATAGAAACAAAACTGCATTCTTAAAAAAAAAA
>KK121407.1:254735-275681 GCA_000611955.2 Stegodyphus mimosarum | reverse complement strand
AAAAAAAACCCCTATTTAAATAAATAAAAAAAAAAATCTATTTTAAAAAAAAAAAAAAAAAAAAAAAAAAAAATATGAGAAATTCAGTATTAAGTGAGAATTGTATTACTCAACCATGGAAAACAATTATAATTATTTTTATCAGTTTATAGAACTAGTTTACAATGAGAGGGAAAAAAAATAAATGGTATTTTTTGCACATGTGTATTATTTTTATATCAAGGGCTGTTCCTTTCAAAACTAGATTTTTCCAGCTGTATAGCAAATATATAAGCCCTTAATTTAGACATCAGTTGTTCAATAGTTTCAACCATTCGTATGTCGTTGAACTGTATAGTTATTGCATGGCAAACTTTGTAAAATTGGATCCGAATAGCTGTAATTATTACTTCTTAAACTCCTCGTAATAAAAAAAGTTTCAGCAACTGTATTTTTTTTTTTTTAAGTAGGAAACGTTATGTAAAGTTTCCTTCATAATTTTTAGGTGTCGATGGTGTCAAAAATGATAAAATTTCTTCCTTAGAGTGCATTAAAAATTTATCTCTGAGATTTTTAAAGTACTCCCAAATTTTTTTTTTATCTGCATGCATTCTTATTAATTTTTTTTTTTTTTGCCAGTTTCATTACATGGTTATAAAAAGTTTTTTGCGAATGAGATTAGAAAATATTGTAGGATCGAACTATTCTAAACGGGCTCACCCACATCTAACCGCTGCTTAACAGTTGTCAAATCATTTAAAATAAATCGCTAGCTGTTTAACAGTTAAATTACATTTACTTAATAGCTTAAGATCTGACACAATAGAAGGGATGGGATTTAACATTACTGCGTCGCACACTCGCGAAAACAGCTGCAACCAACAGACACCAACTGGCTCTTCATTTCAGTTCTTTTAAATTGCTAGAAAATAATTTATCCTCACTTCACTTCATTGAAACAGTCTGATTTCCAACATCTCCCCTTTTGAGTCTGCAGCTACTACTGAAGGCTCAAAACTCTTCTGAGATATTAAACTGATCAAGGCGATGAGACACTTTAGCAACTCTTCCGGATTGGGTGGTCTGGACATCCGAAGAAGGCCTAGAAGCATACAACATCATTTCTGGAAGCTTCACTCTGGCTCACTCCTGTAAAAGAGAATCTAAATGTTCATTAGATGATATCTCTAGAGGAAAAATTCTCTGGATAGGTCGGATTAAACATTACAGTGAGTTCTCAGTTTAATAGTACGCACTTTATAGTCTTTCCCGATATAAATTCTATAACTTTGGCAAGAAGCCAATTAAGACATTTTCCAAAATCATCTCCGATAAGAACCATATCACCTATTTTCACATTGAATTAATGGTCTTTCTGGGATTGATGTTAGCCAAGATACATTTTGCGAAAATGCATTCTTAATTCATTTAAGAGCTGAGTGCAGTATCAGATACATTTACAATAGTGATTAGCATCAATAAAATCAACGTCAGTCACCTTAATTTCAGTGTTTTCAAGAAGGAACATAGCGGGCGTAAGAGGAACTAAATCATCGGAGTCCTTAGTTAAATAAAGTGTGTCCATAAAAACACACCTTAATTTTATTTGGTTATAAAATGAAAACTTTGGGGAATATTGTGTTCATTTTTTGGGTAAACCTGTAACAGCTCAAAGTTTCGTGTAATATATGTTCATTACAGCCACTCAATGTGTGTCTCACCTGTCACGTGGCAAACATCTAGGTGATAATCAAGCACATACTCTGGAAAGCATATCCGGCATGATTGTCTTTACAGCTTCTGTGATTCTGTCCTGCAGATTTTCCATGGATGCAGGTAGGTGAGGAATGTACACTATGTCTTTGATATACCCCCCACAAGAAGGTGACCTAGGAAGCCAGTGAAGAAACACCTGGTCATTGAATTCATGACCTATCCATCTTTTTGGCAGGACCTCATTGAGAAAGTTACGAACATTACAATGCCAGCGCAGTGATGCTCCATCTTGTTGAAGAAGGTAGTCACCTACCTCAGTAAGTTGAGGCAATCAATCAGTTCCATAACATATCCAAGTAACTATCACCGGACAGTTTCACTTTAAAGAAAAAAGACCATAAACTCTGTTCTGATATGGCACAAAATGCAGTACACTTAGGATAATCTTGTATCTCTAGCATGGCGAGGGGATTCTCTGATCTCCATATTTGCACAGTGTGTCCGTTTACCTTACCTTGCAGGTAGAAGGTTGTTTCATTGCTAAAAATGATTTTTGACAGAAGATTGTCATCATTTTCCAGTAACTGCAGGAGATCTGGATAGAACTGCTGTGGCCTTGGATTCGCTTCAAGTTTTAACTTCTGCACCAGCTGCAGTGTATATGGATGAAAGTGCAAGCGTTTTCGTAACACCTTGCAAATTGTGCTTTTTGGGATTTTTAGTTTTCTATTCGTTCAGCAAACTGACTTTTTGGGGCTTCGGAGAAAGGTTTCCCTGACACGATCCAAAACTTGCAACGGAACTGTTGGTTGGCCAGAGTGCCCTTTCTGCTTGTCACATATGCGCTCTTCTTCAACGAAATCCTTGTATCACTTCAAACTTGACTTCTTTAAAGGTAGTTCCACATCAAATTTGTGCCTGAATGCATGTTGAACAGACGGTACACTCTTTGTTGTGTGGAATTCTAACACACACCAGCTGCATTGCTGCTTGGAGGGCACCATCTTGAATTTACTGCCCTCTACCAAAAAAATGGGTAAATGTTACAATTTGTAGAAAAGAAACAAAAATATTTTGATTTATTACACCCTCTGACATCTTACTTACAAACATATTGACAGATTGCTCTAATTCATCTAAATTAACACTCTTGTCACATAGTTATTGAGATAAAATGAATGTGACAAAGTCGATATAGAACATCAGAATATTTCTCAGAGGCATTCTCTAGCAAATGATTAAAAAATGCCGTAAGAGAAAAGAACTTGTTTTAACCTCAAATACTACTCTGTAGTGCCTATAAAGAAGTTCTTTAGTTTCAGAAGGAAAAAAGAATATAAGTTTCTGTGCTGTGGATTAATACATAATTGTAAGAATGCCTTTTCTAATCCTATGGGGTACAACCTAAATCTGTCTATTATATTGGGGATTAACTCAGTCACGTTTGATGCTGTAATGGAAAGCTCATTTAAGGATGGTTGATTTGCTTCTTTCGCTGAGACAATTTCTCAGATCTGATTTTTGATATCGGGCTGTTTTCTTTAATTACAGGGCAATGAGGTAAATAGTGTCCAAATTTCTTTACCCCCTCATCTTGAACCTTTTCTATTCCTTGAATATAAAAATGTAATCATCTAGAATCAAATCTTTAAAATCAGTTAAAAGAGGTAAAGAGATTCAAATGCAAGTATTCAAACAAGAATACTTCACAAATTAGAGAAAAGATAGGAACACAATGAACTTAAGTGATAAATACAGAAAACCATGTAAACGACCAAGAACCTTAACTAGTTTCATAAACAGGCCTTGGAAAATAATAAAGTATTTTTAATTTTACTTTGTCTGTAGACATTTTCTTATACTAAAATCTCCTGTTTTCACGGCTGTAATTACATTTAGACACAAGTTGATAAATTGGACTGATTTTGTGTTTTGAAGCTTCAGATTCAGAAATAATACACAACTGAAAAGCAAACAGATTAGAATGACAAGAGAATATATTGTAAGAACGTGATAAGTGACTTTTTTTGCTTATTTTCATGAATTTATAGATCGGTAGCAAAATTTTAATGCACTGTATATGAACTATGATATTTTTCAAATTTATTGCGAACGCTGTTTTACATTTACATAGACTTTAAGAAGACATTTTGTGTTGATTTAACGTTTTTCTTGAGATTTATCTACGTATTTATTTAAATTTTGCATTTTGTTTATAATTATATTATCAAAAGAATATAAACAAAGTTTTTTTTTCTTGAAAATGTCCATATTTTTTCTCAAATGTTATTTCTTTTGTACCTTTGAATTAACCTATTAAACACATAGTTATCTTGTATTGCTCAGATAGCCTTGCCAATGTCTGAGGGAAGTCACAAAGCTAGAGAACTTAAGTAATGTTTTGTCAGCATGCAGAATTCTTACTGTGTTTTTGTTGAAAATTGACAGATTTTAGTAGTTCATTACTAACCTAGGGGCCTTTAACTGTTTCGTAATAAAACACTCAAATTATCATCAAGATATCCATAGATATATTTTTCTACTTTTCATGCCATTACATTTACAATGAAATTTGATTCGTTGCCAGATAGTTAAATGCTTGTTATTAAATAGTTAAATGTTTTTTGCATCCGAATGTATTTTGTGTCTCACATATTGCTCATCACATATGAATTAACAAAATTACAAACACGTTAGAAGTTCAAGTGAATATTTCTTGAAATACTGTACATTTCATTTTAGAAAGCTGCATGAGTATCTTCATTTTGAATCCTTTAATGTTTCTTTTCCTGCATCCCAAGTAGATTTTTAGCATAAAATTTTTAGTTTTGATGGAAGTTTTTTTGTGGATGACTGTAATGTTATCGTGTTTTCATAAACTGTTTTTGTAAAGTGCCTTGTCGATAACTTTTTGAGCACTTTGAATATTACCACTTTTTACATTACTGCCACTGAAAATCATTGAATTTTCTTATTTATCTTTTATGGCACCTTGTAATGACTTCGGAACAAATTTTTACTGAATAGTTATATTGTTTGATGTAATAATTTTGTTACACTTTTGGAAGATTTAACTTCAACACTACGACGCTGAACCAGATATTAAGAACAGAAATGGAATTTTCATCTTAGTATACTATAGGAATAGATTAATTTTCTCTGACTTTGATGTATTCGCATGTTGATAATGGAGACTTTTAACCCAGCTCATACAAAATTTGAATATTTTCTCGAAGTCATCCCGATTCATTGATTTGCATTGTCATAGATTTTCTCATGAAGAATATTTCTTTCTTAAAAGAAGTTTATATACTAATTTCATTAGAAACATGTCTGATGAAAAAATATCTCCATAAGAAACATCAATGCTTTGATTTAAATTACTAGGAAAATAAAAACCTTCGTTTGGTAAATATGTTTCTTTCTCACTAAAAAGTTTCTTTATCATATTCGAAATGAACAATTAACCGTACATATCTGATATATTGCATTAATGAACCAAGGTTATATTTTAACTGATTGTATTACATATCAAGTGAATATGTGAGGAAAGTCATGTTTTCCTTGAACTGTTGATTTTCTGACTTCATTCTACTGAAACAAAAACATTCATAACTTATATTACGAAAAAAAATTTTACATGCTATACTTTTTGATTAATTTTCATACTACTTGGTTATCTTTGAAAATTTGTTTCCTAGTCCAGTGCTAATAATATATTACTAATTTTAGCTTTTTCGATGCATGTCGTATGTGACAAAAACTCAGTTTAGAACTTTTACTTGCTTAACACCTTGTATTGCATTGCTGAACTGGGGCCATGCTTTCATTTTTATTACATATCATGCGAATATTTTTTTTAAAAAAAACATATTTTTTCCTTCTGTTGCCAGAATTTTAACAAGTATTTTACTATTACAAAGACTTCATTATTAAAATTTTAAATGTTACACTGAATGTTTCATTATTAATTTTGAAGATTCTGGATATATCTTACTCAAATGTTCATAACTGTTTAGAAAAATAATTTATATATGTACTTTGTCGCACTCTTGGTTAATTTTTAAATCATTGTTCATCTATAACACTTGATTTCTAGTGAAGTATCGAAATGATTTTTAACTTTTCGCTTTTCCAAAGAATTTCGTAGCCACATATATTCAGTACAGAAAATTTTCCTAACGTACTAATATTATTACCGAAATAAAAAACATACAAAATTTTCCTAAAAATTTATATATTTGTTTCTTTATAAACATGCACATGGATACCCATGTTTAATTTAATGTGTATTTTCCTGTATCAGAACGAAAAATTTTTAATAATGTTGTGTTCCACAAAACTTACGTATTTGTGATGTCATTGCCTTTTCACAAATGTTTTGAGAGTGCACTCCTGGCAGTCTTTTAGACACTTCGAAACTGTTTTCTTGTTGCTATTGGAAACTATTTTATCTTTGCTGTTGATATATGCCAATGAATTCTCGATACTTTTTTCATTTATTTTCAGAAATATTTAAAAATATATTTGTAGATCGTTTATGTTAACACTTGAGATAGATTTCTTGGATGATTTTGAAAAATGTATTTATTTTATTCACACGAATGAAACTGATGTTTTCTTAAATTTTTATTATTCAGAGTATAGCCAATTATGACAGAATGCCGGATGTGTTCTCATTATTCAGCATACATATGAACTTCAGTATTCCAAATCTTTCACGCAATTGTAATTTTTCCTATCGGTAATAAGAATATAAACGGAATAAATGCAGGATGTGCAGACATAAGAAAAAAAAATTTGGAAGTAAAAGCAATTCTTGATCTAGGAAATTCAGTAGAATGTGCAAATATTCTTCCTATTAAAAAGCTTTTTTTTGGAGTGACATAGCGTATAAAACGTAAATTTACTAAAAAGAGATATAATGAAGATCAAGGACTCTGCAAAATCTGGATGGTAATTATACAAAACAAGTTATATGGCAGTTTTTCGTAGAAAGTGGTTCCAGCAAGGGAACTTCCTGAAACTCTTAAGTGAGCACCTGATGTTCACTCTTACAAAAGGTTTTAGTAGAATTGTAAATTTTACGTAAGAGCGAAGATCAAACAGATCAGTTTAGAAAGAATAATTAGAAGAAATTTTCATATTCCGTTTTGGAAAAAAGGCGACAAAGTTTCATTTCCATAGCAGAATATTAATTCTATGTGTAATTCTAGTTAAAAATAATGCTATCTTGTGTATCTTGTTAAGAAAGTCAAGGCTGTGGTAAGTTCGAATACAGTTTATAAGGTTCTGCGGTAGATGATTGGCATCATGTTAAGAATCCAAGTGATGTTTTCACAGGTTTAGAAAATTTTTAGTGGTTTTAGGTAGGATGTGCAGAATAAAATCTAAGATATTTTTGTAAAGAGTTTTGAAGAGTTAATCTATTTTAGTAATATAAAGGAATCCTGCTGCTGAATAAAAAAGGGAGTGTTCCGAGTATATTCATGTAAATGTCTGTAGCATAAACTAATAATAAAATGAAATACTTTTGAAACCAAACTAGGGTACAAAATAGTTAAAAATTCAGTATTTTTATACATGTTTGAAATAAAGTGGCTAGAATGACATGAAATTTTATTACTCCTTATTTGTTCAAAGTCAGTAAGTAGGTCCTACAGTAAAGAAACTTGAGTAAGTGTGTATTTATTTTTAGGGAAAAGGAATCAGAAATGCAACATGAATATATTTTAAAAGCAGGATAAACTTTAAATATAAGAGGAAATGTGTAAACGGAAAGGGTAAAATTTACAATTGTCAGGCATAGTTTGATGAATCCTTTGAATAAAAGTACGACGTGTAAAAGAGTGTTATGATTAACAAAATAATCATTCTTAATAAAGGTAAAAAGGCTTTACCTTTTCTGACGATCTTCTTTCTCGTTTTTCTCCAAAGGTATATCCGGGAATTTATTATCCGGGATACAGAGAGAAGATTTTGGTTACACATTTAACTAAAACGTCCGTTACGAGTTCTAAAGTTCAGTTACAGTTCTGTTTCACTTTGGCTGCGTGCATGCGCAAATCACGTGGTGGGTGTTTGGTAACAGTTTTAACCGCGAGAGTTTCAACACACTCCCACCATTAAATTTGCTGATAAGTCAAATTTAAAACGGAAACTTTTGGACAGGCTTTACCTTTCGACCGCTTCTTGTAGTTGTCGATGGAATCTTTTCGCCTTCAAGATCTTGAGGTGAATCATTATGAACATAAGGATTGGAGTAAGTCTGTGTCTTATCAGAAGAGCTGCTTGCCATGTTTCTAAACTTAGACTGTTCATTTGAGAATATTATCTCCAAAGGATACAAACGCTTGGTTGGTCGCAAAACTTCTCCAAGCTTAGTCTTGACCTTAACTAAACGCACATGTCCATCCCGAGACTTGAAAATCTCGGTTATTTTCGCCAATAACCAATCTGTTTGTTTCTTATTATCATCAGACACTAAAACTATACCTCCTATTTTCAGAGGTTGTGAGACTTTTATATGTTCATAATTTTGCCGTAACTGTCCGAGATATTCTATTCGAAATCTTTTACGTAAATCCTTTAAAAGTTTTTGCCGGTAAATAAGCCTTTTGTTCAAAGATTTTGCATCTACATTATCCAAAACGGGAACTCCAATTTGTTGAATTTCATGAAGAAACATGGAAGGTGTGATCGGAGATAAATCTTCGACATCTTCCGAGACATAGATCAATGGACGACTATTCATTATTGCTTCACAGTCGCACAAAATTGTTATCATTTCTTCATGATTGAGATATGATCGTCCTAAAACTTTACGAAGAATTCTTTTCAGGACTTCTATTAAACGCTCTCACCATCCTCCCCACCAAAGAGCTGATGGCGGAAGAAATTTCCATGTGATCCTGTGGATACTAGCATGTTCAAAGATTTTATCCCAATTTAAGCTTTTGAATAATCTGTCACTACCTTTGAAATTCGTTCCATTGTCGGAATAGATGGTGTGGGGCCTTCCACGTCTAGCAATGAAACGTCTCAGCGCTTGAGGAAAACTTTCAGTTAATAGGGAGAAAATCAATTCCAAATGTACTGCGCGAAATACAGCACAGGTAAAAATTACTATCCACGATTTTTGATTTCCCTTCAGTATCAATGGTCCTGTCAAGTCAACACCTACAATCTCAAACACTGCTGCTTCTCTTATTCGGTCTTCTCGGAGAGGAGCAATGGGTGTTTTCGAAGAATTAGTATCGAACCTTTGACATCTTTTTACGACTTTCTTGACAGTCTCTGTTTTCAAAATCCAATATTATTCTCATAAAGCAGATATCAAAAATTGTACTCCTGCATGATTGGTCATTTCATGTTTAGCTCTGATTAATTTCATTACAATAGGATGATCAGAAGGAAGAATAATAGGAAATCGAAAGTTTTCTGTATCATCTCTTCTCAAAATTCTGGTTTTAACCCGAAGGATTCCGTTAGAATCAATCATTGGTTGAAGTACACGTAATCTTTTGTCATCTAATCCAGAAAATGATTCACTCTGCACTAATCTCAGAAGAATTAATTCGGCTCCTTTAATTTCATCCGCTGTACTTTTTTCAAAAGTACTTTCATTTGGACTTAGTCTGACATTTTAACAAAACGGAAAATCCAAGATATCACCTTTAAAATGGTATTGTACGAAGAAACCTTATCAAAGTTAACTTTCGTCTTAACTTCCGAATTAACTGTAGAAATTGTCTTCTTTCTTTCAGCATTTATAATGTCAAAGTTCGGTACAATTTCAGAGGTAGGCCATTTTTCTGGATCATTTCTCAACCAGTCAGGACCTTCCCACCATTTCGATTTAACCAAGGTTTCAGGATTGCATCCTCGGGAAGGGAGGTCCGCTGGATTTTGCGTTCCAGGAACATAATTCCAGTAGTTTGGATCACTTAAGAGTATGAATTTCTTTCACTCTGTTGTAGACGAAAATGGCCCAGTTTTTGTTCTTTTTGATCCAGAATAATGCGTCCATGGAATCGCTCCAATAATAAATAGGCACAGTCTCCAGTCTCAAATCTTCCTTAACACGATGTGCCAGTCTAGCGCCAATCGTACAAGCTAAGAGTTCTAGGTGTGGTATGGAGATTGGCTTGATTGGTGCCACTCTGTTTCGAGCTGAGATGAGCTGACATGTAACGGAATTTTCGTTACAGCTTCGCATAAATATGCATGTAGCATAAGCAGATTTACTCGCGTCACAAAACACGTGTAAAGATAAATCGGAGATTCTTTCCAAATCAGCAAAAATTCTTCTGGGTATAGCTACTTTTTCCAAATTATGTAATTTATTTCTCCAACTTTCGAATTTGTCTGAAATATTTTTAGGTACATTTCTATTCCATGAAATCTTTTGTTTCCAGCATTCTTGAAGCATTAGCTTTGGAATCAGAGTAACAGGAGCTGTAAACCCAGTCGGGTCAAAAATCTTGTGTACTATTGACAGTATATTCCTTTTGCTGACAGGCTTTTTTACAGAACTGTCTTTAAAGTCACAGGACAACGTGTCATCTGATAAATTCCATTTCAACCCCAGAATTGATACTGCTTTATCGGAGTCTTCACTGTAAGGATTTCCTTTCAAAGTTTTACCGCTAGGTTCATTGTAACACCATCCCCTTAAATCAAATTTAGCTGTTGACATAATCTCTTTTGATACGTCAATGAAAGTGTTTAGTTCTTCAATAGTGTCAACGCTGGTCACACAGTTGTCAACATACATTGATTCACTTAATTTCTTAGCTACCTTTTGTTGGTGTTCCGGAACATTCTTGAGATGGTAGTTCAGTGTTGCAGCTAGAAAAAAAGGACTGGCATTAACGCCAAACACAACGCGCTTATGTCGATATATTTTCAATTTTTCAGCATCTCCTTCTTCCCACCACAGAAATCTAAGACACAGAAATCCAAGACACCTATTTGCAAAAAGGCCTTACGTATATCTGAGATAACCCCATATTTACCTAGGCGAAATCTGTTTAAAATCTCGGTATTAGTTTCAAATAATTTGATCCCTTTTCTAAACAGTCATTTAAGGACAAACCATTCCGTTCCTTCGCTGAGGCATCGAATACGGGTCGTATCTTTGTGGCTGAATTTTCTTTAATTATAGCCCTATGTGGTAGGTAATGACAATTTTCGGTTTTCTCGCCTTCAACAGATTCTATAATACCTTCTTCAGCCCATTCGTTAAATATGTTTTCATATTCTTTCAGACAGTGTTTTGACTGAAGACTTTTTTCTTGGCTATTAATCTGTTAGATAAGACCGCATGCCCTTCTAACCAAGGAAGAGACACCTGATATCTATCTTCACTATCTCTTCTTAATGACTGACGAAAATAATCTCTAGTGATTTCATCCATTTCCTTTCTTGTTTGGGTTGTGGCAGTATCCATTATTCCTAACGAGTCAAGACACCATAAATCCGAAATTTTAGCATCATTAACATGAAGTGACAATACAGTTTTCGTACTGTTAGAGAATTCATGCTTTTCAGCTTTCCCCAGCATTGTCCAGCCTAATCTGGTGTGCACACATGATAACCCACATGTTAGTTGACTAACCTTTCCTGTTAGAAGTTTCCCAGCTACATCTGCGCCTATAAGAACATGAACTTCTAAAGGCGATTTTTCGTACATCAAATTCACAGATTTATTTTGCATGTCAGTTAAATAAATTCCATGTTTTCGCAGTTCAATAAGATAGGTGTATCTATCAATTTGAGGAATGTCAGTACATATTTTATCCTGATTCAAAGCTTGAAAGTTACAGTGATAATCACCTTTAACACTACTCAATCGAATTAAATATTTACTATGCGTTTCTTTCTTTTCAATTCCTCTGAACAAACCATGGACTAATTCTTCTTTACCACTTGTTTTATAATTCATTACACTAACTGCATACTTCGAAATGTAGAATCGCTGGGAACCACTATCTATTAAAATTCTCACATATTTTTCAATCCCATATCTCCGCGAAGTTTTACTACTAAAGTTTGCAAATTAACTAACTCCATGCAAGATTTATTCGTCAGAACACAGCCTTTTTTATCATTTCCACCCCATTAACGTCTGTTGAATTATTTCCGTGAGAATCACCCTTAACTGTATAACACATAATTGAAAAATGACCTTTACCGCATATGGAATATTTAGCTTTGCATAAACGAGAAATATGTTTCGGTTTCAAGCATTTAAAACAACCTCCGTTATCAATTTTTGCTTTCTATCCTCGAAGGTTAAACGAATTGCATTGGGACAGTCTGATGATCTGAATCGCAAAATATGCAGTTCGAATGTTTATAATTACGATTCTCGTCTGTAGACAGTAACTGCGAGGCAGACGCTACATCTGGTACGCGTTTATCATGCCAAGTTGACAGCTTGCTTTCATGTTTTGGTTGTCGGGGAGAAGAAAATATTGACGCCGCTTGTTTCGATTGCAAAGCTGTTTTTTCCCGTGCAGTTAATTGCTAAGAAATAAACCCCATTAGATTGTGTAAATCATATTTTAAACTTTCCCTTTCTTGTTTATTATATTCAAGAATTAAATCAGAAGGAAGGGACTTGAAAAGAATTGGACATAGAATACTTCCATAAGTGTCAGATGCAATATTTAACGCTTCTAATCTGCGTATGTGAGTCTGACAGTGATCGAATAGTTTTCTAAACGCTTTAATATCGTTAGAATTTCTTAATGGATTTTTCCGTAAGTGTCAGATGCAACATTTAATGCTTCTAAACTACGTATGTGAGTCTGACAGTGATCGAATAGTTTTCTAAACGCTTTAATATCGTTAGAATTTCTCAATGGATTGATTTTCAGTAAATTATCTAAGTGTGTATTAATTAACACATCTTTACTTCCGAATCTAGCTTGTAGTAAATTAATAGCTGAATCATAATTTTCGGAAGAAAGTGAAAATCCTTCTATTGTACTTAATGTAGTTTCTCCTAAATGTGCACGCAAATAAATAAACTTTTCTACTTTTTCTAAGGATTCGTTTTTTTTTAATAGATAGTTCAAACCAGTTAAAAAATGAAAGCCATTGGCTGACATCACCATAAAATTTCGGAATAGATATTTTCGGCAATTTAATACGTTCTCGTCTGTTACTTTCTTGTGTTTAGAAGGAAATTGAGAATTAGATAGATTTGTATCATTAACAGTAGAGTTTTAGTTTGACAACTGAATCCTTTTTTTTCGAGTTTTGGTTTGACAACTGAATCCTTTTTTTCGCTCTAAATTTCCACAACAGAATTCTTTCGCGTTAATCTTCTGTAGTTTGAATCTCTTCATGTAATTCTTCTGGTTTTAAAACACTTTCGATTTCAGAATCAGCTATCTTAAGAGATTTAAACTTATCATTCAACAGTTCTAAGTCTTCCTCTAGCAAATTTATATCAACAGAAGACTTATCTAGTTCTAATTCTATTTTCTTAAGAATTCTGGTAATGGACGTTCTCAAAACCACCTCTCTTTTTCTTTAGTTTAGTAATATCTTCTAGCGATATGTTTACTGAATCAAATATTACCAAATGTATAAAACCTAAAGAATTCAAGAAGTGCCTTTCAAATTCAAAATACATAAAATCAAGTATATCAATCAGTCTTCAATAAATTCGCTTTCTTCGCGGCACGGGATGCCAAAAAAATATTGTTATGATTAACAAGATAATCATTTTTAATAAAGGTAAAAAGGCTTACTTTTTCTGACGATCTTCTTTCTCGTTCTTCTCCAAAGGTATATCCAGGAATTTTTTTATCTTTAATTAATTGAACACATCAAAGGCACTACTCATAAGAGAGGCTTCTAAGATAATAAGATACGTTTAATTTACATTACTGACTAATTACATACAAGATACAGAGAGAACATACTGGTTACACATTTAACTAAAACGTCCATTACGAGTTCTAAAGTTCAGTTACAGTTCTGTTTCACTTTGGCTGCGCGCATGCGCAAATCACGTGGTGGGTGTTTGGTAACAGTTTTAACCGCGAGAGTTTCAACAAAGAGAATCCGCGAAGTTTTGTGTAGAGTTCATAAAGTTAGTACAGGCATTACTAATTAATACAATACATTAGAAGGAAAAGTTCTCAGTATCTCTTATTTAGTAGTATAAAAAGTAAGAAATGTAATATTCATTTAAATTGTACAGAAGAATACTGTTTAAAGTTTCAGAAAATATCATCCATGAAGACCTCCTGAGGGAAGTGGAGATGTAACATCAATAAGTATTTAAAACAAGGAAAAGAAGTTAAGAGTAAAATAAAAATGTAACAAGAAAAAGTTCTAAAGAACAGAAAAAATTTACATTTATCAAAAAGAAAAAAATGGGAAAAGAAAAATTTAAATTTACTTTTCGAAGTAAAATACGTAAGGGGAAAAAATTGCATTTGCGAAAACAATGAAGTGGTAAAAAAATAAGAAAATATTACTTTTTGAAAACAAAATGAAAAATGTAGTAACAACTTCTTTAGAATAAAAAGCGAAAAGAAAAAAAAATTGTAAAAATAAATATTACTTTTGTAAAAAGAAAAAAAAGTTACGTATAAAATTCTTTTTAAAATAAAAATATGAAAAGGAATAAATTTGGGAAACAAACTTTTGCAAAAAGTGGAAGGAAATGTAAAAAGTGAAAAAGAAATGTAATAATAAATTTTTCTTCTACGGAAATAAAATTGTGGAAGCATTAATTTGCGACAGGAAAGTTTGCATTTGCAAAAGCAAAACATATAAATTTAACCTAGTATGAACGAGAAGGGGGAAAAAAAAGGAAAACAATGAAAAATATCCTAATAATAAAGAAAAAATTTTAACTGTGGGAAAATCTTGCATTTTAAACAGCAAAGAATAACTTAATGGATTAGAAAGCTAAGAGTGCAGGTTCATGCATGCGCATTCCTTCAGCCTGGTGACATGGTGGTTTCCTCTGTACAAGGTCAAATGGAAAAAGAGGGTGGACAAAGTGAAATAAGAAGTTAGGAGAGACGAAAGTTGGCCTTGCGGTTAAAACTCAGGTCACCTAGGGAAGGGATGGAGAGTTCGAATCCCATCCGTGGGATTATTTTTAAAATTCAGTGAAAATGATATTAAATTCAATAAAATATTAATTTAATGTAAGAATTTAAAATAATGACGCACTAATTCATTAAAAATGGTGATTACTAATTAAAAAGATTAAATAATAAAAAATAATCACGTATTAAATAATTAAAAATAAAACTGATGTCATTCCGAACACGTGGTTCAAGAGCTCGTTGCCATAAATATACACACACATTGTCGTTGCCACAAAAAATGAAAACTGGAAAATAGGGTCGTTGACACAGAATAAAAACGAAACTGTGCATGACTTCGTTCCGTCCACGTCATCCAATCCATCAACGTCACTTCCGCCTACCGGTTATGCCCTGTTACTAATCTCGCGTACAGTCCCAAAAGAATTACAAGACAAGAAACTGTTCCTTCAGTTCCTTTACACTGCTGGAAAAGAATTCGTCTATCGCTTCAGATCGACTGAGACTGAAGCTATTTCCAACAAATTGTGTTTTCGGAGGACAAAATAAAACCAAACAGTAGTGTTATATACTAAGTTGTAAAATACTAGTAGTTTAAACAAATAAGTCATTGCGTTGTGTTTGTACCTTTTTAAATTTCGTTTCAACAACCCGAAGAGCCTTGCTACTGGTGAAGCTATGTTGTGTAATCAGAAATTCAAGTAAACACATAAAATCAATAATACTAACTTAGTTTATTACTTTCTTTAAAACACTGATATCAAACAAATTTACTATCATAAAATTATATTAGTCCCTGGGAACTACCTTATTTAATTTAGAAAACAAATAGCTAAACATTTATATATTTTCCACAAATACTGCAATCTTAGACAGTAACCACTGCAATTCAAATACTATTGTTTAAGTAATAACTATTTTTATGAGTTAAGATACAAATTAAAATTTTCTATTTCATTTAACAGTTGTAAGGTTCTTACACCTTATTTATCCCAGAACAAGAGAAAATTCAAATAATGAAGTACAGAGTTAAGTACCTATAGTATTGCACCATAAGGGGAAAAAAAAATTATACCTTTAACTAGAGCAATTTAAGACTGCTCACAAATTTCTTCAGATCTCAGTTAAATCAGCAAATCTTCAAAAATATTAAAGATTTAAATTTTCTACCTTTCAAAATTCTTTACAGCAAACATTTAAATAAAAGTTAAATTCTGATAATAATAGAATCTTTAAAAAAATTCAAGAAATAATTAAACCAGAGAATTTTGGATGAAAAAAAAATCTTTAAGAATTTAAGTTAACATTAAAGTTCAAAAAGAAAAACTTCTTAACTGACGGAAGATGTGAACCTGGAGATTTGGGGGTTCGACGGCAGCTTGGCGGACACCGAACATTCGAAGAATACCCAGTACGCAGGAACTTGGAAGTTTCATCCAGCCTTCTGTATTACGAACTTCAGAGCCATCAGGAAACTCAGGTCGGAACACAGGTTGCTTGGCTATTGATTTTTTCTGTTCTTATAAATTGAAGAAGCGGACTGAGTCTTCATCAGATGGTAGAATTGACGAAGAAATATTTACTTTCCATTTTGAAGGACATTATTTCTGTGGTAGTTGAAGCATGGAAATATAATTTTCTTTCATTTCCTTTTCTATTGCAGAATTATTTCATTTACATTTTTGAAGGACTATTTCCGAAGCCATGGAGTAAGACGTGACAGGAGCCATAAGCCCCCCGTTAAAAAAACAAATTCATCCTTTCTGTTGCAGCAACAAGATGCCCAAGGCGCCCGAGAAAGTTATCTTCTTGTCAGCCGAATGCAAAAACGAAAACGTCCCAACAGCTTCGCAATCCCACCTGCACCCGCTTTTTGTCAGGTCCGGACACTAGATATCGCCAAAACTCGCCAAAAGGGTGAATAAACTGAAACTCTACCCCTCACACAAACCCCTGCTAATATCGTCCAAAAATCGAGGAGTTGAACTGGAACAAAAATCCGAATCTCGCCAAGCCCGCCAAAAGAAGAACCAAGAATTCGACGTAGGCGTGGGAAAACCAGCAAACCTAGGCAACGGACAAAAATTCCTAAGCAAAGGCTTGGAAATCAACTGCAAAAGTGACGCTTTTCAATCCTTTCCCCCTCAACCAAAAAAAATACTCGAAGTGCAAAAATTCGTTGAATAATTAACTGTAACTTAAAAACTGTTTAAGCTAGAGACTTGAAAGTACTCTTAAATTAAAAGGCTAATTTTTCTGCATCCAATGATATAAGTTAAATGAGAATCAACCTAAGTTAAGTAATTTTAAATCAAGTTTATTACCTACGAAAGCACCTAATTCCATTGTCTGTTTCAACGCGTTTACGAGTAACCAGTGGAAGAGACGTACAAATCTTAAAGTACCAAAACCCCTAATTAAAATTAAACCAAAGCAAATATAAATACAAGATATTAAATAAAATAACGTTGTGTAGCATAAATTTAGAATAATGAAAATTAATCTTAAGTCAAACTTAAATAATTAAGTGTTACATGAAAATATGCTACACAACAGTAGATATGCTTTAGGATACTGTTAGCATTTGCTTTTTTTATGGAACATTGTTAGTTTCTGAGAACCCATGAATTTAAGTGTCGAAATGAAAAAAATTAAAATTGATTTAGAATTCGTATAACTATGTGTAAGTTCGCACAGCAAAGCTAAAAGCTATAAATACACCAAAAAAATAATTATATCGCTGTTCTGTGACAGTTGGTAACTTTCTTCAGCAACTTCCAAAATGGATGTGTTATTCAGGACTTGAAAGAGATTGGCTAGTTCACTGAGCTTTTACCCCGAAAAAGGAAGTAAGGAATGATGACGCAGTCATGCGGAATCTTACTGTGGAGGCACAATTCACAACAAAGAGAAATAGTTTTTTAAATTTGAAGAACCAGCCTTAAAATGAATTATAAGTAACTATAATTTGGAAGAGGCGATATTGCTTCTATATGAATGTTGCATGAAACGTTTAGATAGTTAATAAAACAAACTTCTTAATTTTAAAATATTAGAAAAATTGCGCTACGCTTTTAACATAACTTTTAACATGAAGTTTCATTTTCTTGAAAGTTGAAGTCACCTCCTTCTTCTGCGTACTAACTAAGAGAATTCTGCTACTATTTCTAAGATATAATAGCAGCTTTTTAAACTTAAGTGAAAAAACAACTTCAGATTGGCGAAGTTTTGAACATACATAGCAGATCTCTTTTTTCCTGCCTTCTGATATCCTTGAAATTGATAGATTTATTCATTTATTTATTTATTCAGAGTTTAATCTAATTTAGCTTGTTTTTGGTCTAATCATAAGTTGTCGTTGGCAGGTTTTTCTTCTGATTTGATATCAAAGATAGTTTGTAAATAATTTTCTAGTTTATATTCACATACATGTAATTCATATCTACACAAACATGTAATTCATATCTAAATTACATGTTTAAATAAATTCGATGTGCAAGATCATCTTAAGTTTGACAAAATAGCTTTAATCACAGTATTTAATTAAAATTAATTATTAATCACAACATTTAATTAATTAATAGAAGTATTTAATTTTTCAAATGAGGGCACTAAGGAGGAAGGTTTTTTTTGCGAAATTACTTTCATGTTTTGTATGATTTTAAATTATCTAAAATGCTCAGCTAGCTTAATTCTTCAAGTTTCAAAAAGTTCAAAGTTTCATCATTTGAGATTCTAATTTTTGAATTTCTGGTTTTCTGAAAAAAAATTCTAGGATCTGCCCTCCTTTTTTTGTCGTTCAGCAGACATCCTAAATTAATAAATCCAATAAAATCCTATTTTCAATGTTTCAGCATAATTTTAGAATGATAATATTTTTCTTTCAAAGTATCGATGCATTCTTGTTTATGTTTATAGGCATTCAAAGTTAATTGCATTGTCATTTGCGAGTTCGGTTTTAAATTCATTAACATTTGAATTATAGTTGTCATCATCATTTTCATATTCGGCCTCGGGATTAGTTTCATGTAATCTTTCAAACACTACATTATTTTTCTTTTTGTCTTGTTGCCGACTTCTTGGTCTTATTGCTTGTATTGTGTATGTTAAATTTACTCTAAGCACATTATTGAATTTTAACGGTTTCTTTTGTGGCAATCCAAACAAGTACTTTTTCTTGTCATTTTCTTAATCACTGCATACAAAAATATTCGCTGCAAATTCGTGCATTTTCTGATGTATTCATTCTTTCATCAATAGAAAACTGTCCTTTGGGAAAACAGAAAATACAGTATCCTTTCCTTTCTTATTTCCATGAGTGTTATACCACTTTGCTACAGCATAAGACGACATATTACAAAAACGATAATTTACAATTACAATAATTTACAGCAATTTTAAAAAAACTGAAGACTATAGATTCAATATTGTCTAAATATTTACATTAGTTGAAAACAATTGGTGTATGAAACATATGATTAGAATTGATTTGGGATGTCCACATCAATAGAAGTTTGCATCACAGCAGAATGGAACATGCAAAATTATGGTTGATGTGGCATAGTCAGAGTTGCTCCGACCATACTCCCACCAACCCCATTTGCAACATATTTCTCCTGACTTTATCTTATTTTAAAAATTTCTCACGATTTTTATGTAGCTTGGCTTCATACTTTGTTATTTGCACCCAAAAAAGTGATTTTGGGTGTCTGTAAACTGCTTTTTTCTTCTCTCTAGATACATATAAAAGAAAACCGGAGTTGCATCAGTTAGGTACTGTCACAGTACAGTAGAAACCCAGTATAACACATCTCATGCTACTGGGAAGTACTGTCACAGTACAGTAGAAAACCAGTATAACACAAATAAGTATCTAAGTATCATCAGTTAGGTATGGCACGTTTCTGCTTTGTGGTGTGGGAGTCTGAAAAGTCGGGTTGCAGTTCTCCAATGAGAGTCAAGCACCGCTGCGGGTCATCTCAAAGCTGTATGTAATCAATCAACATTTATACGCCACTCTTGCGTCTCGATGACGCAACTGTGGGATGACTCACCTTTGGGTGAGACTTGGTGATGACGTGGTCGCCTTGCCAGATGTGGTGTTTGAATCCACGTCGGCACATGGCGAAATCTCCAAACTGCTTTTGCAGAGGAGAGAAGTTGCTAAGCTACCAGACACTGCTGATACCATCGTGTACCATGGCAATCCCACCATGCGGGTTTTAGGTTCTCACTCCATAACTCACAGGAGGAGACTGGTCAGTGTGTCATAATTGATAGAGTCCTTATGAAGCCTTTCGGCTATTCTGCGAATATGAGAGGGCCGTTAGGGCGTAATCTCTCCTGCTTGCTATTGTGTAGACTTTGCAAGCACCACACTGCGAACTCTCTGACTGGAGAATTTGTTAGAGTAATGTAGCTCCAACGAATCGCTTTATCTGGGCCCCTGGCCATCTTTTATTTAATTTTATTAATTATTAAAGATTACATAGTTAAAAGATTACACAAAATTTTAAGGTTAAACAATGAAATGAAACATACTACGGTTACTTTTAGTAAGTTAGATGTTACAATTAGTAACCTGTTAATATACGTAAAGAAAACTATATACATATTTACATTGATGTCGATCATGCAGGGTCTGTCGTCTTATGTCTTAGGAAATTAAAATTCTAATCGATGGGTCTTGAACTGCCCTCATTATTTCCTTCATCGCCATTAGATGTCTTTTACTGGATGCTAGAATTTGTGGACTTGGGATTTTTGGAAGAACTTTGTCTCTTATTCCTGATATCTTCGGACATCTGTAGAGGTAGTGGGAGGCGCTTGCCAGTGACCCACTTGTGCCGCATGCGCATCGCACATGTTGTTTGTGGAACCTTTCCATGTAACTTGGGAAGCAACCATGATTAGTTAGAAGTTGGACCAGTAAGTGGTCAGCCCTTAGTCTTTTTAGTGACGTCTTCGGGTAGAAGTCGTATGTGTGTCTTCCTGTCTCCTCTTCCTCCCATCTGGTTTGCCAGATGTCTAGAAATTCTTTTAGAATTTTGGTTTTTGCCGCCTGTTCTGAGAGGGGGACTTGGATGTCTATCTCTAGCTTTTGTGTTGCTCTTTTGGCTTCCTGATCAGCCCTTTCGTTCCCTTTGTTCCCTACGTGGGCTTTTATCCA
>KK121407.1:236573-251032 GCA_000611955.2 Stegodyphus mimosarum | reverse complement strand
CTATTTTTTTCACGAAGATGAATTTTCAGAAACAGAGTAGAGGCAAAAGACAAAACCTTTTCTTTAACATTTTCAGCATGAAGCTCACAGTTTAGAAATTCAAACACTGATGACTGCGACAAGAGATTTTTCAAATTTCGCAGGATGTCGGGTGATGACAAGTGGCTAGATAAAAAAATATTAGACCTATGCAGAAGTTCAGCAATGCATGCTGTCATTTTTTCTGACGGATGTGTTAGTCCTCCTTCTGTTACATCTTTATCCTTATATTCTTTAAAATGTAAGAACAGAGTCTGATATAGCATAGGCTTTGCCTTATCTATAAGAGCCACTTTACAGGTATCACACTCATTTAGCTTTAGGCAACGTAATACTTTTCTGGATAAATAGCCACTTAAGAAAGCAACTACATTTAGTAATAAATTATCAAGTTTTTGAAAACTTGCATCACAACAGGACGAATCACAGTCAATGACTAAACTGTCATCAAAATCATTATTTCTGCTACTTTGTTCATCCTCCTCCTCTGCATCTCCTTTACTTTCTATACTTGTAGGTGGAGGTACAGGAGCCAAAACAAAAAACATAAATTGATCCCCATCTGATTCGCAGTTGGAAAATTTATTTTTACATCGGAACGAATTTAGCGATGCAATCTTGAAGACCGATGAAAACTCGTAAGCCGATGGATTTGTGCGGTTTCCACCACTTCCTCGGATACGGCTAAAAACGTTTTCGAGGCAATCTTGGTTGCACCTCTTTGTCATAAAGAATTCTCGTTTTTTTAGCATCTCTTCCGAAAGCTGCGACATGGCTGTTATTGTTTGTGTCCAACCTTTTCTGCTACCACATCCTGCAACATGCCTTCTTGGACCTTCTGGATTTTGTTAAAGTGGTTTCAGAAAAACCCATGAGTCAATGAATGACAGCATGTTTGTCCAAAATTCAACATGTTCAGAACCTTCTGTTACAGCACAATGCAACTGTTTCCCCCTTAAGGGATTTTTTCGAATTCCATTCACGGAATCGAACAATTTATCTATCTCTTGTATAAATTCTACTGTTGGAACAGCACTAGCTTTTATTAGTCCAGACAGGACACACATATTCATTCCTTCTGCTACTGTATGGCTAAACACTTGTGCAGCAAGCGCAACTTTCATGGAATTCATACCAGCCACATATATGTGTGCATCGGTAATTTTTGGTGCACAGCGAACAAGAAGTGTTTGATCCACTGTGTAAAAATCTCGAATGTGCTTGAATGACACAAGTCCTTTATTAGTCTGGAGGTCATATTTCATAAGGCTCCGTCGTAAATTTTTTAAAAGGTGTGGTGGATCAAACAAACAAAAAACCTTCTGCCCATTAAAATAGAAGAATGGCTTAGTAGATTCTGTTCCTAGGAGACTAAACAATCTACAATTACTTCCGCCCTGGTCACAAACCAGAGCCTTAACTATAGCACCAGCAGAAGACAATTTTGACAATGCCTCCATTATGATATCTCGAAGTCGCTCTGCATTCATGGCATGGCTTGAGAAGTAAAAACCAAGTGGTACCTTTTTCTTGCTAGTCAAGCTTCTCAGCATTAGTACTAGTGCATGATTGGCCAATGAATCACTTCGTACACCACCAAAGTCCTCAAATCCAACCACATGATCCTTTTGTTGGTCATAAACCAGAGAAGATTTCAATGATATTTCGTCAAAGATTAAGGCAAACATTTTTTCATGTTTGTCCTTATTTTGTAGAACTTTTTTCAATGCATAAATGATATCTGCACTAATCCCTGTGTACGAGAGCTTTGATGACACAAAACGCTGAAGAGTTCGTTCATCTGGTAGCTGAAGAAATTCTTTTAAAACACGATATGCTGCTCTACTTTTACTATAGATGCGATAGGCATCAATTTTGTCAGACTGTGTAAACCGCCTGCCTTTTGTTTTTTGAGTGTTTAATGTTACTTGCCGCTGAATGAATGCAATTTTTTTGTTAACTCCTTGACTAAATAGCGTTTTTTCAAAAGAATGAACAGCAGATTTTCTCTCTGAAGATGCCACTTTTAATTTTAGCCGCCTTGCCAAGTCCCGATATTTTTTAACAGTATTTGCCAATACTGATTTTCTGGGCGAATATTTTCTCGCTGAATAATGGGACTTTGGTGTGCTGCAAGCTACTGGTGTTCGTCGGTTATGTGGTCCTTGAATAGGAACTGGAGATACTAAATGATAATCCATAGTACTTGAGAAGGGAGTGTCGCTTAAATTAGGCACCTGCTGATCTGAAACTGCATTCTTTGTTACGTGCGATTTCGGACAACATGGCACAGCATTATGTACTAAACGATGTTTCGTAGTAACATTTGTAAAACACCAGTCTTGGAAATGAAACATGCAGAGATATGCCTTTTTATACAACTCAGAAGCGGGAATGCCAATGAGCTTATCATTTTGGGAAGCCTTAACCCAAGCTTGACATCTGAAAAGAAAAGAATGAAGAAAAGTATAATACATGGATTACATATAAACATGCAATAATAAAAAATTATTGATAAACATTACTAACTTTTCAAAATTATATAGAAATTTTTAAGGAATTGTAGTTTATTTCAAATCTTTTGATTGCTAAGTCCTTTTGAATTATCCATAACATAATGTTCTTATGTTAATCAACCATTTATTTTTATGATTTGAATTTTTACTGTCAATTCTACTTTTTTCGTTCCTCACCAGAATGCAAATAAGTAACAGTATTTAAGTAGATAGGTTTGAGGCTAAAAGTGTGTGTGAGGGGAGGATGTGCTTTTACAGCAGATTGTTATGTGCTCATCATTTTGATAGTATTGCATTCTGAAACCCCAGCTTGCCATTCTGGTTGTCGTTGGTCTAAGTTAGTGTAGAAATCATGAGCCAGTATTTTCAAATTGAATATTTCAGTTTATATTAGCATTGTTTAGTTGTTCAAAACAAGTGTTGGCATATTTTCTGAGCAAGAAGAAAGTGCTTTTATGTTCTGAATAGTTAAAATAAAAATGTTACTTAAACTTTTGCAGCTATTTGACCTTATCAGACAAAATGATTAGTCGCTTCAAGTCTACTGTAAGCTAGTTTTGCATGAGATCCAAGAGTTTACATTACAACATTGCACACACACACATACGAAATGAATAAATTTGTTAGCATCTTAAAATTAGAGTACAAATGCATTTCTTTTCTCTTTAGCGTATACTTCAATTTTTAATACAGTGAAACCTCTTAAGCTGGATCCCTCGATAAGTGGGAAACTTGTACTGGGAACAGAACCTGTATATAGAAGTTTCATAATTTTATGTTGAACACCAATTACAAATTTTCGTCATCATTAATTATGGTATTGATTCCTGTATGCTTTAGAGACTTTTTTTCACTGATGAGATCTAAATTTATTTCTATATATCCACAAACTTTACTCGCAACTATACCACAGGGTTGATTAAAAACAGTCTATGAATTAAACGAGACCATTTTTTAACCCGGTACATAAAATTTTTTATTAAAAATTATTATTAAACTATGAAAATCCATTATCAACACATAAATGAAATCAGCAAATATTCTCATTTTAAATAAAGTGAATTGCAACTATCTGATTACATGAAAGATTTTTTAGTAATAAATTATATTCTTCTCATGGTTTGCCTTTATTTTTTTTAATTTTATAAATGTATTGGGCAAAAAAATCAAAATATTCATGTTTCCGATTATCATTCACCCCCTCTCGCCATTATTTTCTTCCGCGAACAAGCATCTGTCTCCGGAAAACTTCACTAATTATATGAAAATATTTATCTATTCATTGTTAAAAATTCATAAAAATAACGTGAAAATCCGAAAAAATAATAAGAAATATTTGAAGAAAAATTTAAATATGTAAATGCGAACAGCGAAGGTGGTAAATGAACAAAAATCAACGTAAGAGCAGTGGTTGCAACCTTCGAAAAAACGAATGTGTTGAATCTGACGGCCAATGTTAGCGGTGTTTACATTTACCGGGCGCTTTGCGGAAGAAAACCCTTATTATTTTTTATTAAAAATTTTACAACATAAATTTTAAATATAATAAACATTACTAAAATGCCCTAAATGTTGCTGATAAAATGCTTACTGTAAATCACATAATTGTTTCTCCAGTGTTAACCAATAGATTTTTATGAACATACAATATTTTATGAACCATACCATGCACGATAAAAATATTTTCACGTTTAAATATAAAATAATCACATTTCGAATCTCCTTACAAATAACAAAAGTGAAAAATAATTGAGTACTAACCTCTGTTCGTCTCGAGGAAACGTATAGAAATGTATTCTATCAGATTTCGACGAAATCTTGCTCTTGCAATCCTTAAATCGGCAGTATCTATACGCCATCAGAGAAAATTAAAAAAAAAAATTGGTTCTGAAAAGAGCCTTTTGTAATTAATAAGTTATAAATAACAACTAAAGCACGTTAGAAGCGCAATTTCTCCCATTGAAGTGCCGACGCTTTACTTACATCCAGCTTTGACTTCTGCAACGTGACAAAATTTAGCGAGACAACAAATCCTTATTTGCCAATCTGATGATACATCGCCAATACTGTGTAGCGGAAACCAGCCAATACCGCCAACGGAGCATGTCAGTGCGCATGCTTGGAGCACAAACTTTGCAGGGGCTAGAGTCTAGTGAGAAATTGCGCTTCGTAACGACCGCAGCGCTCGTAGCCGTGGCGATGTGGAAACACAATCAGTAAAACTGCGCATGCTCCTTTTCTTTTTAGTTATTGGTTGTTTTGCTTTGGTTGTTTGTTTGATTCTACCGAAATCTTGTTAGCTTCTAACGTGCTTTGGTTGTGTTATTTATAACTTATTAATTTTGTACTTTTTAATTACAAAAGGCTCTTTTCAGAACCAATTTTGTTTTTTAAATTTTCTCTAATGGCGTATCGATACTGCGGATTAAGGATTGCAAGAGTAAGATTTCGTCGAAATCTGATGGAATACATTTCTACACGTTTCCTTGAGATGATGCGTACTTAAAGAAGTAATAAAGTATAAGAGTTTTACGGAAGTAATAAAGACTAGTTTTAGGCTATGTGTTGTTGAAATTAAATGTAAAAAAATCTGATAATTAAAAGAATTATTCCGCTATATTTTATAATACGCAGGTACAAGTTTTAAATAATATTAAAAAAAATTTTTTTATTCCCTTTCAGAAATATTCAGAGAAAGTTATGTACTATTTAATGTATTTCACTATTAAAAAAAAACGATAATTTGAAATGGACCGAATTGAGCATTAATTACAAATTGACTTAGATTTTTTTCATTTAAAAGATGCCTCAGAAGCTAAAAAAATGATGTCATATTTGAGAAAGTATTTTATGTAGTAGCTTTGTAAGTGGAGAAGAAATAATGCATAATTTTAATGTTAATAACAATAAACTTTGCTTAAAAATGTATTCTTTTCGTATACTCAGGACTCTGAAATACTGTACAAATAGAAAATATATACATTTATATATATAATTACGACGCAATTGCAAAATATTTACATCCAATCGTGTCAAAACTCATTGCGGCCTCTTCATCTTACTTCCAACCTCCATGACGTCACTGCAGGGGAAAGTAGGAGGGGAAGAGATTTAGTTTACATCGCCACCACTGCAGTGGACTGGCGCTGCAATTTGGCGTCATCTTATAGTATGGGAGTGCCGACTGGGTCACCTAGCATGTATTGGTATGTATTAGCCAATGAGCAAAAAGCAAAATCGAGATTGTCTATCTCGTCTCGCCAGTGAGCAGCATAAGTTTCACGTGCTTCCCAGAAACTGTGATCTTTTGTCTTAGTTATGTCTGCGAAAAATATACTCATGTGCACTGAGCAAAAAAAGGGAGGGGGGCGTAGTTCTACATCTCTCGTTCTACTAGGCCGCTTGACAAAATTCAACATGCATTTTTCATATCTCCAAAGCGTAACTTAGGATATGTGTTAGATTTACATATAGCATTGTTCTAACATAGGTATTTTCACACAAAATGGGACTTTTTTCTGAAATAACATACCAATTTTTTTCCATATTTCGTTTCTACGACTGAAATTATGCCAAACTGCCAAGTTTTGTAAAGATCGCACGAGTAGTTTTTAAAAAATTATCTCTAAAAATTTTAGCTCCGTTAGTTAATTGAATTTGGTATATATTTATTAATATTTCTTTTTTTATTAATTTTTTTTATTCTTCCTTTCACATTTCGAAATTTAGGTTCATTCCAAATAAAATTGACCCTTTTTTTGCATTTATTTTTAAAACTTGTTTTTTAAAATAATTTTTATAAATATTTCGAAAAACATAGTTTTTATTCAAAATTTCCTAAGATATACGTGAATTTACATATTGGCAGGTTTTGAAATTTGGCATATTTGTTATAAGGAGTTATAATGCCAGATGTGGTTTACGCACTATGTTAAAATTCTTTGAAAGTATGAATGATTACTTTTTTCTGCACTTTTACAATGAGAAAGAAAAAAGAAAGGAAAATAGGTTGCTGTAAATTAAGAAGTTTGCCAAGAATTCTTTTCGCAAACTGAAAAAAATGCTTCAAGATAAATTTTTAAATTTCTCACCAAAAATTACAAAATTTAGTATCTAGATATATTTTGAGTCGTAGAATCGAAATGTAGAAAAAAAAAAATCAATATGTTATTACAGGAAAATTCCAACTTTGTGTCAGAATACCTGTGTTAGAACAATGATACGAGGCACGTCCAGAAAGTAAGTTCCGTTTCAATTTATCTCCGCTGCAGCTCTGCGATCGCAGTTCCGCACATGCGCAGTAGACGCTCTGTATCAAGGAGAAGAAACGCGCGCCATTTGGAGATCGCTGTCAGTCACGTACGCTTTGTTGTGCTTGTTTACAATGTCGGTGTTGATTGAAAATCCCGCCGCTTGTGAAATCAGATCTGTGATTCGTTTTCTGAATGCGAGGAAAGTGAAACCTAGTGAAATTTATCGGCAAATTTGCGATGTTTACGGACCAAAAGCGATGAGTGATTCAATGGTGAGAAGATGGGTCCGAAAGTTCAATGACGGACGTAGTGATGCGCACGATGAAGAACGAAGTGGGCGTCCATCTTTGGTTACAGAAGAACTGGTTCACGCGATTGATGACAAGATCCATGAAAACCGAAGGTTTACAATTAGTGCTCTCGCTATGGAATTTCCCCAAATTTCACGATCACTAATGCATGAAATTGTTACCGAAAAACTGAAATTTCGTAAACTTTGCTCACGTTGGGTACCAAAGATTCTTACTGAGCAACACAAAACAAAACGGATGGGTAGTGCACTTCAGTTTTTGACCCGTTATGCTGAAAGCGGTGAAGAATTTCTGACACAGATAGTCACAGGAGATGAAACTTGGGTTTCTTACGACACCCCTGAAAGTAAGCGGCAATCAATGGAATGGAGGCACACTTCATCCCCAGCAAAGGTTAAGCCGAAGCAAATCTTGACACCTCGAAAAATGATGTGCACAGTGTTCTGGGACTGGAAAGGCATCTTACTCATTAATTTCTTACCGCGTGGTCAAACAATCAGAGCAGATGCTTATTGCGAGACACTTCGGAAATTGCGCCGTGCAATTCAGAATAAGCGCCGAGGATTGCTGTCAAAAGGTGTTGTTTTTCTTCACGACAACGCACGACCACACACTGCAAATGTGACGAAAAACCTCCTACAGGGATTTGGCTGGGACGTGTTTGACCATCCTCCGTACAGCCCTGACCTCGCTCCTAGCGACTTTCATCTGTTCTTACATCTTAAGTCTTTCCTTGGCGGTCAACACTTTAACAATGACGACGAGCTGAAAGAAACTGTTTCCAACTGGTTGAAGACACAGGCGGCAAATTTCTATGAAGAAGGTATACAAAAACTTGTGCCACGCTATGACAAATGCCTGCAATATTTCGGCAGTTATGTGGAAAAGTAGTTTAAGAGTTGTTGAATTTTGTGCAATAAATAACTTTTCTGTAGCTGTACACAATTTACTTTTATTACCAAACGGAACTTACTTTCTGGACGTACATTGTATATGTAAACCTAATATATATTCTTAAGTTGCGCTTTCAAGACATGCAAAACGCAATTTGAATTTCGTAAATCGGCCCTGTAGAACGGGAGATATAGAATTGTTCCTTCCCCCTCCACTGCAGTGTACTTTTAAAAAATTGTACGTAGATGACTTTCCTCCTATTATTTTGCCAAGGAAATGTAACATTGCAATGTGTGCTGTTTGTTTCGCGACTTTTCGATTTCGGATGGTGGAAAGGCCGATGTTCTTAAACGTGGACAAAGACAACGCGAGTTGTGTTGGGAAAAAAGTCAATTTTTCTGTGAAAACAAAGGACAAAAAGTTATTAATGCAGATTGCCTGTTCTCTGCCTTTTACTGGAGGACAACCTGCCACTGAATGCATCAGACCATTTGGCAGCTGTTTTAGAAAAATGTTTCCCTGCAGTAAAATCGCTAAGAAATATTCTAGTGCAAAGACAAAAACGGCTGCAATTCTAGAAGAAATGGTTTCAAGAAATTGATGTGAAAAATAAATCCTCAGTTAATAATACAGATGCAAAACTGTATCCAGTTCCTTTTTTTAAAATCCAGGATCTTCAGAAATTGAGTGTAGTTTTTTTTTTCTGCCCTTATTTTAGAACGAAATTTGACAGGCTTTAATACACAGTCCAGTCACATTAATGTGACCATCTGTCAAAAGCCAGAATAACCACCTTTCGCAGAGCGGACTGTTGCGAGACGTGCAGGAAGAGAGTCACATAGGTCCCTGAAGGTGTTCTCTGGGATGTTGAGCCATGCCGACTCTAATGCCGTGGCCAGCTGCGCTAGATTACGCGGTTGAGGATCCATGGCGCGAACAACTCGATCGAGATGGTCCCACAGATGCTCGATTGGGTTTAAGTCAGGTGAGTTTGCTGGCCAGGGGAGGACGGTAAACTCATCCTGGTGCTCTTCGAACCACGCACGTACACTGGCAGCTGTATGGCACCTCGCATTGTCCTGCTGGAAGATGCCATCATCCTGAGGAAAAACAATGCGCATGTAGGGGTGAACATGGTCCGCAAGGACAGATGCGTACTTGTATTGATCCATTGTGCCTTCCACAATGATCAGTGAACCTAGAGAATGCCAGGAAAACATTCCCCAGACCATAATGCTCCCGCCTCCAGCTTGGACCGTTCCGGCAATGGTTGCAGGGTGGTTCCTTTCAGAGGTTTCACGCCTTATACGCCAACGTCCATCTGTCCGATGGAGCATAAAACGCGATTCATCCGAAAACGCAACCTGTCGCCACTCAGTGGACGTCCAGCTGCTGTACTGGCGTGCAAATTCTAGCCTTCGCCGTCGATGAACAGCAGTCAGCATAGGTGCACGAACCAGGCGTCTGCTTCGGAGGCCCAGACGCAGCAATGTTCGCTGAATAGTACTTTGGGAGACACTTTTGGTAGCCCCTTGGTTCATTTTGGTGGTCAGTTGCTCAACGGTAGCCCGTCTATCTGCCCGAACGCATCTCCGCAACCGTCGTTCGCCTCTGTCATCTATGGCCCGTGGTGCACCACATTTGCCACGTCGCTGATTTTGGACAGTCCCATTTTGCCATGCACGGTACACTTTTACCACGGCGGCACGCGAACAGTTCACAAACTCAGCCGTTTCGGAAATGCTTCCACCCTTGGCCCGAAAGCCAATGATCATGCCCTTTTGGAAGTCGGATAAATCGCTTCGTTTCTGCATTACGCCAACGATTGAAATGTTTTCCGAAGCCCTCACACACCCTTTATATACGCTCAACTGCATTGTGCTGCCACCTGCCTTCTGTGATTGGTTATTTAACTCTGACATGGAAAGTACGTGGTGGTCACATTAATGTGACTGGACTGTGTATATTGCACGGCTAATTATTAAAGCTTTAAAAGACGGCAATTCTTGATGATAATTGCTTAGTGCCGACAATGCATCAGGATGACTTGGAGACTTTAAGACATCTTAAAAGAAAATTAATATATGCAAAGTATGAAATACACCTGTCAGCTCTTAAATTTAGTAGTTGAAAAAGGCTCAGCTTCTTTGCCAATAAGTGAGGATGAGCATATTGTTGATATTTATTTGGAAAAATCCCTAAAAGGAAGGAAAAACTAAAACAATTCCAACAGCTTCATAATATTGAAATCAGAAAAGAACTGATATATGTATGTACACACTGCTTGCTTTTAGAGAAATGTATCTATAATATGCAACTGAAGCCACTTTTTACATTTTAAGGAAGAAGTAAATACTTCTGGAGTTGAGATAAAAGGTTCTGTTAAAAGCTATAAAATACCCTAAGTAAATGGAGATGCACTTATTACTTACACTGTTAAAAATAGGTGTGAGAAAAAAAAAAGTGATTTCTGTCCCTATGAGCAATTTAGGCACTTCTAAAATAATACTACAAAATAAAAGCTCTCCCAAAACAAAGTTCTTCTCAAATAAAAAAATCGCTTGACAAAGGACACATTTTCCGATTATTGTAAGTTTACCTTGCGAAAGAATGAATATTTATGTTTTATCTTTGGACCTTAACAATGCTTCCTCCATTTTTTTGTATGTGCCATTTTGCTATCGTTCAGTTTTTCTCAACACATCTGCAGTGCAGAATTCCATTAATTCATGTTTTGCAATCAATGGTTAGTGATCTGATGAAAGTATTATTTAATGATTAGAATACTTTTCTGTTATTAGAAGATACAAGTAATAAAACTTTTTTTTTTTTCCTTTACATGTAAGTACTTATTGCATTTAAGAATTAGTAACTGAACTTTTAGGTGTTAATTAGTAACGATTTTGAAGTTACTAATTCATTATTAAAAATAGATTTTTACATTTAAAAAAAACTTCCGATTTCTAAAAAGATGCTCCTGATTTTTTAATGTTGTAGGTTGGCAAGTATGCAGTCAGAATGTTTTGTCTCCAGCGTATTTGTAAAGTGAAAAAAAATATTATTGATTTTATAAGTATGTTAAATAATTTTTGTGTATTTTTCCTCGCATATTTATTTTCTGTATTTTTTCCACACTACACATTTATATTAGTTAATTAATTATCAATTTCATTGATGAATTTTTTGCAGTCGATGAGATCTTGATTATGCTGATCAGTCAACGATACATGTTCGGTTATCAACTCCCAATCAAACCCTTGGTCATCATGAACCCCCAGGGAGTCTTTACTAACCCTGTTGAGAATCTCTGTTCTAAAGGATAGTGTCCAAAAGGATAGGTTCACAGTTTTTACTTTTCCCCATTCATTCTCTAACATCACCAACAATAACTTCTTCACAGGAATTTTCTTCCAATATGTCCACTGTTTCATGGTTTTCTGTCTTTTCTCTGCTTCTTTGAAAAATCCAGCAACTTTCCTTGGCAGATTTCTCAATTTTAGAATCTTTTCTCCTAAAAGAACAAACAGCAACCAGTCCTTAAAAGTGATTCAATTCATCCAAGCTGTTAACTTATTCCTGGGCCAAGCTGACAGATCCTAGAAAGTGTTAGCCCCATCAGTGGACACTTACTTTTTCAAACGCTTGAGGAGTTTTCCATTTCGACTTGCTTATGAACATTAGTTTGAACTTATGACTGCATGTTTCATCAAAAAGCCAATTTTGTAACTTTTTCCGTAATTCTTCTGTAGCCTGGAGTTGATTTTTTTCCCCCCTAGAAGTAACCAGACACTGTACTGTATCACAGTTGTACATTTTGTTCTCAGATGAACCTTCCTTTGCAGTTAGTGTGTGTGAATTTTCTTGGAATTTATAAGTATTTTGCAAGTCAGCAGATCACCTCACCAGAAATGCCCGCACTACAAACATTTAGCTATATCATATTGTAGAACTTCTTCAACTTTTCAAGGCAGCCAATATTAGTAATAAATCCAGGCTCACCTTATAGAATTTAAGGGCATTTTCTCACGAAATGTGTTCTGAAGTAGGTGTTCCTTTCCCCCTTTGCTCCCTAAATCACAAATAAAGTGCCTTACCCATTCTCATATTGGCATTACCCATTAAACTGTTAGTATGTTATTATGAGTGAGTATATGCTCATTTCACCTATCGAGACTCAATTTTTGACCTCATATTTTTTTTCGTTCCTTTTTATTTAGTAGTTCATTTAACGTCTAAATCCATGGCAATTTTATCAGTACTCTCCTCTTTGTGCTGTCTCTTTAAGGCATCCACTTTTATTTTATATTAGTTTATTGTCTTTGTTTTTCATTTGACATTTACGTTGCTTAGACAAAACAGCACACAGGACCGCCCTCTGTGAGTGTTCTGGTTATGCTCCACACAAAGGCCCCTGAGTGGAAGGGCACTATATTAAGGATGAGTATAAAAATATATTTTTATTTCAGGTTGTTAAATAAGAAGCATAATTTTATTGTGCATACTGCAGAATTAAAGGATGGGTTTCATTAATTTGCTTGAAGCACCAAACACATCAAAATGTTAATTTACTTATCACATTTTCATGGCATTCATATCATATGAAAGGGTGCTAGAAACTTCGTTTGCCTGGGTATGATAAAACTTTCATCCAGCACAGTGTACAAGCAGTTTGGTTCAGCCATGGAGGTAAAGGAAGGAGGGGCAAACACTACACTACAAGCGGAACACTGCTCTGAAGCTTCAGTCTCCAGATGGGGTGTTTTTTGTTTACATTCAGAAGCTCCCATGACAGCGCTTTGATAATATTTCGACACATGACAGTTCCATGCAAATCGAAAAACGAGACATTTGTGCACAAAATAAACATTAATTGTGTGATGTATAATAGCAGTTTGTATAGTTTAATGACATTTAAGCAAAAATCACATCTTGTTTTTTTTTTTTTTTTTTTTTTTTTCGCAATAAACAAACATGAAAATTAACAACAGCGATTTTTGATTATGAATTTGTTTTATAAAATTCTAAGCTGTTGAACTACAAAAATATAGACTTTAGCAAAAATGTTATGCTTAAGGAATGTAAAATACCTTACAGTACTTTTAAAATTGTATACGGCTTTCGATACCCTTGATAGAGTATTCGCTACTTTTATTTGTTTCAAACGACAAAATATTGTAAATAAATTTTCTTGTCATCCACATATTATTGTAACATAATTGTAACATGTAAAATTTTTAGAGAAGAGGCTTTATAGTTGCTCATTTTAAACTCATTATTTTATTTTTATATAATTGAAAAATAATCACTTGAGTTTACACTTTTTACTTATTTGGGTTAATAAAAAAATAAAACTACCAACAAATGCTGCAATCTTCATCAAAATTAATAAATATACTCAGAAATATGCTACTTTGGCTTATCTCTGTGTATATTTATTAATTTTAAAGTTAACTTTTCATTGAACTTTGTACAGTTTTACACAAATGTGTGGAACAGAAGACGGACACATTTGCAAATTCGGCGGAAATACCATGGGCGGTCAAGATAATGTGACTGTGAAAGTGCCACATCATCAAGACAGCTTATTAAGAATTTGAAAATAGAGTAATTGACAAAGGTAAAAACATTTGTATTATTCTGCCAAAGAAGGTCAAATCATGAATTTACTAGAAGATTTGAATTTGATAATGAATGTATCCTAAAACATGTTTTAAGTTAAGTGTTCGAAACTTGATGGCCAAATGTTAATGTAAAATTATGCATGTTAAAATATTTGTAATTAGGCACATAGATCAGGTTAAATTTTTATTAAATAGAGCAAGGCATGCAATGGTTATCTGCCTAAAGGGAGAGATGCCATCGTGGAGGAATTTGGAAGAAAACAGACATTTGAGTGGTTATTAAAAATAATGCGTGTAATTTTCATTCAAACTATCTTTATACATATTTCTTATATAAAAATTTTGGGTATATGCTAAATTATTGCAAATTACTGTTAGTGAATGCCGAAACATGCCGGAAATGAAAAATATGAAATATGTATGGGTATTTATGCATATGCTTGCAAAGAGCATGTATCTGCCTTTAACAAAATACGTAAATATTTATTAAATTATTTATAAATGTATTTGAAATGAAGGATTTATTTATTCATAAACTCCTGTGAAAGTTACCGTGAAAAACTTTAATTATTAAATGTATCTAAATGTGTAATAACCTCAGCATTGAACTGTAAACATAAATTGAAATCCTGTTGACAAATACGTTTATAAAACTATTTAAGCAAGAATTGTTTGTACTGGAAAACAATATGTTAAAAGGTATTGTAAAGCATGAGTGCGTACTTAAGGAAGAAATAAAGAAGAGTTCTAGAATATGTATTGTTGATCTGATAAGTATAATTAAAAGAATTACTTCCTTACATTTTATAATAACCTTACAAGGTT
>KK121407.1:166117-236551 GCA_000611955.2 Stegodyphus mimosarum | reverse complement strand
TTAAAAAAAAAAAAAAAAAAAAAAATCCCTCTTTTTATTCTCTCTCAGAAATATTCAGAGAAATTAAGTACTGTTTAGTGTATTTCTCTATTAAAATAAAAAGGGCTGTAATTTGAAATGGAGCTTTAATCATAAATTGACTTCGATTTTTCAATTAAAAGATGCCTCAGAAGCTAAAATTCATGTCATATTTGAAAAGTAATTTAGGAAGAAGCTCTATAAATAGAAAAAAAAAATACATAGTTTTAATATTAGTAATACAATGAACTGTGATCTTAATTTTTGTGATCCTTAACCAAATAAAATCGAATTACTTTCAATTTTTTTTTTCTAATGTAGTTAATGGAAACATGTAAAAATATTTCTTTCAAATTAAACCATTCTGAGCAAACTGTTCTGTGAAAAGTATAGCATTTAATTCCATTCAGAAGGAAATGTTGTTTAAAAATGTATTCTTTTCACATACTTAGGACTCTGAAATGCTGTAGAAAAAGAAAATATATGCATTTATATGTATATTTACAACATAATTACGAAATATTTACATCTGGTCATGTCAAAACCCATTGATGGTAAGTAACTAAATGTTTTGGTCACCACGCAGGGATCGCCAGTGCTTCAAAGCAATGTACATGGAAACCCATTTAGGGCCTCTCCTTCTTACTTCCTACCTCCATGGGTTCAGCCATCCCCCCCCTCCACTGTTAACAAAATGTAAAATAGTTAATTTAATATAGATTACAAATCAGCCTGTGAGGCGGTATGCTTTTGTGGAGGACTTTTTAAGGATGGTTTTCTGGTATTTAAAGTATTTATTTACATTACGCTGGGGGGTGACTATGAGACCTTCCATTCAGTAAGTCCATTCACCACGATTTGAACCCACATCGAACTACCTGTGTTCAGGGATAGGGCCTTTCAACCACTTGTGAGCCTAACAGAATGAATTTTAATGACATGTCTTAAAGATTCTTTGTATGTTTTGTCTATGAGGCTAGAATGCAAAAGAAGAAAGAGGAAAAGGACTATATAATGTAAAATTTTTACTTCATATTTCTTAGTCTGGCACTGTTTCTAGTAGAGAGGATGAGAGAGAGAAGATATTGCCAAATCTCGTGTTTCATTAGGTGGTTGTTCTATTCCTCATGAGCAGGCTTATGCATCTGTGGAAAGGTAGAAAAAAAATTAATAAAAGAATAACATTAGCAATTGGTCATAATTCACATGGTCTGAATAATACTTTATTGTAAATGTAAAGTAGCAATTCACAAAGATTGTGATTAGAGGTTTCAGGGCAGAGAAGATGAATCGTAATATTGAGACTAAAAGTGAAAAAAAAAAGGCATAATTAGATACATTTAATGAAATTATTTTGCATATTATTATTATATACATATACATTATTACATTAATTTATTATGTGTTAAATTATATATATATATATATTATACATTTATAATAATAATTACAGAGATATTTAAAAGCAATAAGGATGCATACAATAAAGGCATAAAAATAAGGGATATTAAAAAAGCCTAAAATATTTAATTTTTTTTACACGTTTAAAGCATTTTTCTGATAGAGGTTTATTTTAAAACTTTAGGGTGCTCCAGAGTAATTTTTTTTTTTTGGCAAATTATGTAGAGTAATAATCTGTTGTTCTGTGACAGCTCTCTTCTAAGAATTTTAGGTATTTTTCACTATGTTCCAAACCCTCATTGAAAAATATTTTCTCACTCTTATCAAATTCACTATCTGTGTTGGATTCGTTTTCTTGCTGCGGCAAGTTCAAACCAGAGACATGATTTCATCATCTCTCATCTGATATTACAGTTTTGTCATCTGAACGCATCATCCATTTAACAATATCTTCTTGCAAAGCCTCCTTATTTATTCCTTCTTTTGGATATAAAAGATTTTTTTTTTTTTTCTTCTTTCAGCCTTGCTGCACTGACCCTGAAACCAGAAAATTCATTGTCATGCCTCTTGGTTTCAGTAAACAGAGAAAATGGCCATACATTATGCCAGGCATTTACTAATGTTGTTTGGGAAACAGAATTCTATGATTCAGCTAACAAATAAATACAGTCTTTGGTGGTGAATTTTTTATATATTCACAAAGTGAAATAAAATAATCACTTAAAAGACTTTTTTTTTTTAATCAGAAACTGATTTATAGTGGCATTTAATACTGTGTATTATGCCCTGGTCCATTGGTTGGACCAATGATGTAGTATTTGGGGAAAACAGGGCATGACAGTATCACATGTTAAAATGATTGCATCTGGATGTGCAGAGCAGTTGTCTAACAATAGTGAAATCTTGCAATTTGATGGTAACCCCACACTGTTACAATGCCTTCTAGCCTCTTGAGCGAAATGCTCCATGAACCATTCGGTCATAAGTTGTTTTGAGAACCAGGAGTTTTTATTATTCCTGGAAATTGCAGGTAAGTATTTTACTCCTTTCAGAGCTCTGGGATTGGTGCTCTTACCCAGTTCCACTTGTTTACATTTGTAATTTCCAACTGCATACTTTACCTTCTTTCACCCTTGATGATGCACTTTCTTCACTTGTCACAAATGTCTTTCTTGGCAAACGTCGCCAAAGAAAGTCCAGTCTCGTCCATATTAAAAACCTGTTCTGGGCTTAGGTTTTCTTCTGCCACTAACACAGAAAATTTATCAATAAATTCCTCTGCAGCATCTTTATCTGCTGAAAGTTTTTCCCCACATGCTTTCAGATAACGTATACTGTGTCTCTGCTTAAATCTGTTCAGCCAACCGCTGCTAAAATTTCACGGCTTTTGTATTTTTAAATCAGCATGAATCTCCTCTTTCTCGTTTCTCTCAGGTGTGGCCCTGAAATTCATACTTCATCAATCCTCTGCTGCGGGAACCACTCGTACAAAACAGCATCGAGATTTGCCGATTTTGGATTTGGCCTCATGCAAAGATTTCTGGTTTCAGATTCCGGTGTTAGAACCCCTATTGTTCTAAAATCTCAACAGCTTTATTTTCCTATATATCATACATGGTCCGTGTTGCAATTCTATACAATTCTTCTATAAACTGAGGAGTAGTACCTACCTCCATCTTTTGTAGAATTTCCACTTTTTGCATTACCATCAATGCAGCATGTTTACGTTTTCAACATTGCAGTAAAATCATGAATGTGTTTTATCTGTCATTGTATTAAAAAATGCTGAAATTAAAAATATTTTTACTTAATGCACAAAATATCTGGATTAAAAAAACAAAATGGCAGCACTAAACAAACTCATGGGATAAGAAAACTCGGAAAATACAACAACGTGAATCGTGAACATGACAGAAAAGTTGAGTGAATCGTCTGCTTTTTTACCTCAATGCAGATAGGAGGAAAAAACAGTTTTACCACGATGTCAATAATTTGGTATTTCCATTATGACTCGTTATTATTCGGTAATTATGACATCATTATTTGGTAAGATTTTTTCTTCAGTCTATCATTTTCCATATTGCACTTTCCGGAACTTATAAATTGAATGCTTATATTTTGAGAGGCAATGTGGATTTTCGGTATTTGAGTATGTTCTCACAATCACTCTAAAACTTCATGAAAAACCGAATTTTCTGTTTTAATAAAGTAAAATAAGAATTTTCAACATAATGACGTCAAACTGCATCCTTTTACAGTTTTAAATAAGTCAATCTTTAAATTTTGAGTTTTTATATGATCATGTTTAGAGTGAGAGTATTTGAGTTTACTCCTTAACTGTTAGTTCATCCTAGTCCATTATTACTGTTATTTCTTATTTTGTTTTTTGGCAAATCTTATTTATTTTCTGTAAAAAAAATCGTGACACCTTTTCCCCCTTTCCTGAAAAAATAAATATTTTTAAGCAATGATAGCAGTGGTTTAGTGACGGGTTGGTATCTTCATAATACTACTTCATGTCTCGAATTTCCAAAATATATTTTTCTTGAAGAAAGAAAGCTTATTTGTTTGTTAAATAAAACTATAGCAAAACATTATTTATAGGTTAACTCATCTAAGGAGAAAAAAATATCTTTAGAAAGGATTTCCTGAAGAAAACTGGTTTATGTTCACAGTATACATTCAGAAAACTATAAAAGTGCTCATCTAAGCAATGCTCGAACATGCATTCACCTAGGAGCATTTGTTGACCTTACCCATTCGGCCACTGCTACGCAATTAAAAGAAAAAAAATTAAGAGATATTTTAACTCATGGTAAATCTGTATCTTTTTAAAATGAAATTTTAGAAATGTGTTTTATATAATGCATACAAATTTCTGTATCATCAAGATATTTATGAAGGAGAAGTTGTGTAAATCATAGCTAAGAGTATAAAAAGTGAATATAAAATATGCAAAAGGTGAGGGAAATGTGAAGTTTCTTTTATGTGTGAATTATTTATTTAATATGGTTTCATAATTTTAGTTTTCTGTTTAGTTATATTCATTCTAAAACTTATGTTGCAAGGTACTAATTCTTTACTCAGTACCAGCTTAAGGTGTCGGCAAAACAGACAGTTGCCAAAAAAGTGAATCTGTAGTTGTGTTTCTGTTGAAAGATGGAGTGTCATTTGGGTTCAGTTTCTGACACTGAGCTGCAGCACTTTTTTTTTTTTTTTAAGATACTGACTTCTTACCTTAAAAAATACATAAATGGCAGCGCCAAACTGAATGTTGAGCTAGAATCATCCTATTGTTTGTTTCTGAGGTTGTTCTTGTTCCCCCCATTTTTAATGATACTGTAAGTAGTGTTTTTATTTGTTTTCAGTAGACTGTTTAGATTTATTTCATTTTACCTAACCTTAAAATTGAGAAATGTCTCCAAAACATTCAAGATAACAACTGTAATGAGTTTGAAAGCTTAGTCTTGTGTAATAATGTCATTCTCACAGCAAGAATATTGGTAATGCAGAAAGTAAATTTGAAAACACCCAAAATAAATGTCAACTACTATGATCCTGCATACTGACAAGGTGAATTATCAATAGATGAAAATGATCACATTATGAATGAGCCATATCCTTTTAATAAAGAGTATAGTTTTCTGAAAGATTCAAATAAATGCTAATTTCTGTGTGATAGTAATATATAAGAAAATAAACCGTGGTGATAATTTTGTTAGAAGGTACTTATTTATTCAGACAGCATTGATAAAATTTCATTGCAAAATGTAATCAATTGCAATTTGCTTTCATTGCAGAATTTTTTGATTCCCCTGTAAGTCAGGGTTAGGAAAATCTTGAATTAATGGATGAAAGCATGCTCACGAATACTTACAATTATATGAAAATTTTGTTCATGACCTGGAATGTCTAAAAGAAATGGTTTAAAACATCACTAAAATTACAGAATAATAAAATCCCCAATAAAGATCTTCAGTCACAAGTGCAAAAAGAACAAGAGCATTTTAAAATATTAGAAAGTTTATTTAATATCATTCAGTGTTTAGTTGAACACAGTTTATCTTGAGGGGAACTTTAGATACATTATTTACGCTGCATAATGGGAATTTTAAAATTTGATTTAACAATGAGTGAGCATTTACATTGGGTTATGTGTAAAGAAACTTACTTTCACTATTGTGATAAAGATGTTTAGCGTGAAATAAATAATTTGTTGGGAAATTCTGATCAGTAAAATATACTTAAAAGTTACAGTAGCGAAATATTTTACTTTTATTTTAGACTGCAGTGTCATAGGCAGCAGCTTTTGTTTACATTATGATTTTTAGATGTAGAAGTTAGCTATAACCTATTATAGAAACTACAGGTTAAGAATTATATGGAAGGATATTTGATTTTCTGAGAAATAGCAACCTAAGCTTACAGAAATGCAGATCCCAGGCCTATAATAATGGTTCATATATGAAGGGGTTTGAAAGCATGGATTATGAAAGGAAATCCTTGCACATATGCCATGTGGATGTCATAGCCTAAACTTAGTGGTTAGTGACACTGCAACAAGTTGCCTGGAATCTACTTTTTACACTGTACAATGCATCTGTGTTTCTTTGCTGCCTGTTCTGGGTGAGGGTATATACTGAAAAAGCATGCTAACTGCCAGATGGGAGTGCGAAATAGAATGTGTTGAAACCATTGAAAATGAAATCATGGTAACTCGAGAAGTTCTTCATGAACTTTCGGAAATGCTTGCATCTGATCCTGTATTGCAACATGAAGCAAAGACTCTCTTAACACAAATAGAAAACTATGGTTTTCAATAATTGTCTGATATGATGTCTTAGGCAGGGTAAAGGCTGTAGTTTCACTATTGAAGAGCCTCACTGATTATTGAATTGATTCCCAAATGGATGTGAGAAAGTAGTAGCATCAGGAAAAGTATTAGCTGCAATATTTGATGTACAGTCCATTTTTAGAAGTAAAGGAATAAGAAAAAGGAAGGAGGCTGTTTGAATATGAGAGTGCTGATGAAATTTCAAATGCAGGTGACCCAGAAAAAAGATAAAAATCATATGTTCCGTGTGAAACTGTGCAGAGCTGTTGATGCTTTTTTAGAGAGATATCAACAGTTCCAAAGTTTTAATAACACACGGATTTTTAATGATTTTTAAAGATCTGCCACATAAAAATAAACTCAAAGTAGTATATCAAGGTTAGGAAAGTAAGTTAATCTACCAAGAAAATAGTAACATTAATAGAGCTGATGTCTATTTTATAAGTTACAAAATGGATGCCAAATTTATGTCTTGCATTAAGAATCCCTACAATACCTATTACTGTGGCCACTGGTGAAAGAAACTTTAGTAAATTAAAGCTTATAAAATCATACTTACGGTCATCTCTGTCTCAGGAAAGATTGAGTTCTGTGGCATTTTTGTTTGTAGAAAATGATATTGCAGAAAAAAAAAATAAGCGTAGAAAGTGCCATGAAAAGATTTGATAATCCAAAGTCCAGAAAAAGATGCTTTAGGTCGGCTAATTTTTCATTTTGTGTAAAAACTGGTTTAGAGAAACAATATTGTTCATTGTTTGTTAAAAACAACCGACAAATAATCAATATAATTTTCTTCAAAATGGAGATCTTATTCACAAAATCTTGCAGAATTCATGTTCTAGAAAACACCCACAGACTTCAGTGTTGGCATGCAGCCAGTTCACATTATTATTTTCTTTCATTAAAAATTTAAAGTATTTGTAATTTAAATAATAGTCTTGTGTCATTATTTTATGAATTATGATTTATTTATTTTTATGATTATCAGATTACAATTCTAAAGTAATAAAACTTCATGAGAACATTAGTAATGCATTTTTAGACTTTGAAAATTTATAAATTATTTATGAAAATTCTTTCATCATATTAAATGTAATAAAATTATAAATAAAGACAGTAAATCCCAAAGGAATATCACTGAATGCCGTTTAGGTATTTTAGGGAAAATGGAACCTTGAATTAGTCATATTTTTTTTTACTAACTGACCCTTCAGTGCAAATTCAAAATGGCATATTGCAAATTTAGTATGGTCAACTTTTGTGTGGGTTGTATGAAAGTTTTTATTTTAAATATAATGTAAAAATTATTTTTATTGTTTTTGTTAAATTTTTTTTTTTTTTTTTTTTTTTTTTTTTCTATAATGAGGGCAAAATTTTCATAAATGTAAGTTTGAAGAGCAGAAAAATGTGGAAAAAGTTACATTTCTTATTTTATACAACATGAATTTTTTTTTAAATCTAAAAATATGAAATTGGGGTAATGCAACAGTAAATGCACTTTGGATAAGAAATATGAATATTTGCTTAAACATATTCATAACTTAATTTTGAAGATTTCATTTTATTTGACTTTTTTTTTGTTCCAGTGTAGGAAAAAAAATATGATTTGATAATTCCCTTCTGTGTTACCTATTTCATGCTGAAAATTTTCTTTCCTTTTCCACACAGTTTTCTGTAGTTAGTTGTGTTATATGAAAAAGATTTGAAACTGTAAAATATCCCATTTTACCTATGATGCTTGTGTAACATTGTTCAATACCTTCAATTGCAATTCACTATTTGTTTTTGTAGTAAATGTCTTAGCACCTGAAACAAAACAAAACAAAAAAAAATGCATTCAAGAGTCTCATTTATTTAATAATTTGTAGAAAATTTAATGAAACTGATTTCACCTTACTTCACTCTGTCTTTGGTCTAGAGTCTTATTTGACACTACAAAACATGATAAATAAACTGGATAATCATTAAATTGCCATGTAAAACTACTTGAAATCATTAAATTGCCACTTAGGCCATATAAAACTACTTGAATCATCTGCTCATACTGAGACTGAAATCATCAAATATTGTAGTAGATTCATGAAAAGCTAGGTAGTTACGATTTTGCAACATACACGGCTTGAAAGCATGTCAAAATAAATGTCACATGTATTATACAAGCAGGTATCAAGCAAGTCTTTTTTTGTTAGGTATTAACTTCTTAAAAACACAAATTAGGGAACGTGTTCCATTATATCCGTTTGCTCCATGTTGTCACAACTTCCGCTCCCCATCAAAGACAGCAGGGGCAAATTTTTACCCCCACTGTCTGCCAAGCTCACTATCCACTTAGACCATGTATGTTACACCCGTGGTACAGAGAAGGTATTGAAGAAAGGAAAGCATAGTTTTAGTTCATTTCCCTTCAAAGCTGGCCAGAAAGATGGAATATATTATGTCGTGGCATGTTCAGTGTTGGCCTTCATATAGCATTGTAAATCAAGGCTTAAAAATGTATTTGGTGTTTACACATAGAGGAGCGTATGAGAAAAGTAGTTAAGATTAAAATTATCTTGAATTTTAAGTATTTTTTTTTAACTTTCAACAACCAAAAAATGAAAACATTCCTGAAGAGGTTTTGGAAATATGTGTTAACCATTTTAAAAAATGTTAATGCATAGCTTCAAAATAGAATTATGGGCCAACATAATTCCTGACTGAGTTTGTGATTTTCTTTGATTGCTGTATAAACCAAAAGATATGTATATATGAAAAAAAAAAATTTGGTAAACTTACAAGAGTGGTCATTAAGTCTTCTAACTTTGAACTTTCAGTTTTTCTGAAATGTATGCATATATATATAGATCTACTAGTCAAGAAATAAGTAATAATAAAAGGATTAATTGCTGAGGTAATCTAAAATGAATGAATATATATATGTATATATATATGTGTGTGTGTGTGTCTGTCTGTGTTTTGGTGAACTCTCCGCTAAATTTATTCTAAGTAAAGAACTTTTTAATGAAAGTTAAAAATTCATAAAATCTCAAAAACAGAGCTGCATTGCCAGATATAATTAGATTGATATATTTTAGTTTTCTGTTTTCACTGATATACAGTGAGAGTTTTTTTTTAAGATTGTGTATTTCTAACTGAAGAAGAGCATTTGTAGCAAAATTAACGAAAAGAATTTATGAATGAAAAGGGAATGTACAGATTTTGCCAAATTTGTTTACCAGTGTACTTGCTGGTAGGTAAGAAATGTAATGAAATTTGCATAACATTTACATTACGTTCATGATATTAATAACTATTATGTCAAATACAAAAAATTTAAAAATTTTCTGATAAAGTTTCTCTTCTGATGTAAATGGTTAAATGAATGAAAATAAAAATTTATTTTAGGAGTTTCACATCCAGTTTAACAGTTTTTTGTAAGTTGAATATAATAAATACTGTGAACATAATCTGTAACTATGTGTATAGACTAACAGTCTGAAAAATATTTATAATGAGTATCAGTCATACAACATTAAAAATTGTTTCTGAGTAACTTCAAGCTGAAATTTTTAACTTTCGCTCATCAAGGAAGAGAACAGAGAAAAATTTCATAAACAGAGAACAACTTACTCTGATTTCAAATTATCAAGATGCTATTTATATGAGTAATACTTCCTGAAATACTATATACTGTTGAAAATTGTGCACATCTATCAGTCTGTTTGTTTGTGGCATCATCACCTCCGGGATGACGGGGAGTTTAGTTTCGAGACAGGTATTCTCAGATTCCAAAAATTTGTGGGAAGCCATTTTGACCATTCTCATCTTCGTATGACTTTAATCAATTGAGATATGAATTGAAAACTCTGAAAATGCTAATTTTTGCACTCATTTTTCCGAGCGGCGACAGTCTGGTTTGCTGGAGATGAAAATCTGCTTTATTTTAAAGGTGCTGTCACTGCTCGCTGACAAATCATAGAGTTTGTTAATAAAAATTTGTAAGTTTTATAAAATATGAAATAAAAATATCATTTCCAAACATTAAATATGTTCTTATTATATAAGGTCATGTTCTGACATTAAAGAAAACGCACGATTGCATATGACATCATTTTGCCTAGAAAATTGTTTAATATCAGTATTTTGAATAAATAGCTGCTGTTGGCAACTTTTTTGTTTCAGGTTAGGATAATTAACATATGCTATTGTGACTTTAATTCTGTTGTTGACATTGAGAAAAAGTTGTTATATTACATTAAATTTAAATAGTGATGTCATATGTATTAACCTGAAGTGTTGAAAGCTTTTTTTTCCTGGTTTGGCAACAAAATTTTTTTTACAAATGGTTGTTGCCTCGAAAGAATGAGATGATTTTATTCATACTGAAATACACTCATGTCCATAAATTAAGGATAATGCAAAATCAAGCAAAGGAAGAGTTGGAAGCAAAACAAATTTGACTTATTTATTAAACAAAAGGTAAAGAGCAAAAAAAGATGCTATATGTTTGATATTATTAAAAAAATTAAGCGAATTTTTCTCCCTGGAGCAAATTACAAAAAAACCCTATTTACAAAAAGTCAATATTACATGGTTGGTATGATTGTTAATACATTGTGTCTCCAAGACGATGCAATACAGTCCGTACAACGCCTAGGCATGCTGAGTATCAAATTATCGATCTGATCTTCGGGGATATTATACTACTCAAAAAGCAATGCTCTCCGAAGTTCGGGTAGACATGTAGGAGGAGGTTGATGGGCTGCAACTCGTCGGCCAAGCATGTCCCACACGTGCTCTACTGGATTCAAGTCGGGTGAGAATGCTGGCCAGTCCATACAGGTGATATCCTCCAATTGAAGGCATTCGCTTACGATGTTTGCAGGGTGAGGACTTGCGTTGTCATCTATAAACACAAAACAAACATACATGTTGTTCCAGAATGACGTCCCGATAGATTTTGCTTGTCATAGTTCCAATTTGAACATGCAGGTCAGTTCTGGAACCCAGAATAATTCCACCCCAAATGAGCACTCCTGCACCACCGTAACGGTGTCGTTCAATGATGTTTTCTTGGTGGTAACGGGTACCTGGAGCTCTCCATATGCAAGTCCGGCAAGAATCAGACTGCAAGCTAAACTTTGACTCGTCAGAAAACATCACACAAGCCCACTTGCGGTGTCCACAATGCATGCTCTCTACTCCAGGCTAACCGCAGGCGACAGTGAGTTGCAGTAAGTGGAACGCATCTGACAGGTCTACGAGCATATAGACCAATCTGTCCTAAGCGTCTGTGCATGGTCTGCCTTGAAATTGTCGTACCAGTGGCTGAAAAGAGCTGACGAGACAGGTCTGAGGCTGTGCTCTGCCTGTTTCTTTTGGCAGTAACTGCCAAGTAATGGTCCTATTGTAACTCTGGGGCGACCTGTGCTGTAACGTCTACTTACATTACCATCATCTTGGAATCTTTGCCAAAGCCTGGAAATGACACTCTGGGCAATTCCAAGTTTGTCTGAGACTTCCAGTTGGGTAGACCCACATTCCAGACAGCCGATAATTCTACCACGTAAAAAAATCATCCAAATGCGTCCTTTGTGTCATAACTATTCGGTTATTGCACTGAAATGCTTATAAAGTGCCTGCGAACAATTTTACTTCTTTGTGTGTATTCCTTATATATCACTCTCTTACACTCTCATCATTGTGACGTACCATCGGTGTCATCTGGTTACTTCCTGAAATTTGCATATGATTCTTGAAGATGTGTGTAGTGATTTTACAGGTGATATATTTATTTTAGAGTTCGATTTCAGTGTGACTCCGAATTATCCTTAATTTATGGACATGAGTGTATTTTCATGCATTTTCTTTTCAGGTTTACACAGAACTTATAAATTCTGTTTTGGCCATCTGGCAGGCTTGCCCACTAGTAGATTATAATATCTGATCTATACACCAGACATAATTTAATGTATTTCTGTTACTCCATTTAGAATAATTACAATCAAAAACAATACACTGAAGGCAGTTATTATGATCTATATTAATAAGAATTATGTGCCCTTTTAGTCATGTGGCCTTTATCACTGTGGGCTTTTATCAGCGTGGACTTTTATTTGGGTTGGTGTGTTTTGTATGGGGAGTAGCATGTGTGGGTTTATTTTTGTGGGCTTTTGCCCCGTAAGAAAGGTTATGATCAGGTAAAAAAGTTTTGAATTTGTCATGAGGAGATGATCACTTTTTGTTTAAAAATACATTCTATTGAATTCACTATTGTATTAATAAAATTGGATTGTTTATTTGTGGAAGAATAGGTAAAGAGTTTTTATATTTTCTGAATAAAAGTGTGCACCTTACGTTGTACTTCAAAATCTCCTGTCTCTGGAATATTATATGAGTTTTATGATTTTAACCACTCAGCTGCTGTTTAATTTAAATCGCTGTTGTTCAGGTTTTAATGCAACAGCAAAATAAATGGGTCAGCCGGCTTATTTTAGTTCCTTACGTTTTCTCTGCAGATGATTATGGCTGTAACATCAGTTGCTATATAGCATGAGATTTACGTAGGTAGAATTATATTTTGCATCGTTTGTATACAAGATATTAGAAGATGATGGCTACAGACTTTATATCCATAAATATTGATTGTAGACATGAATTTCCAATTAAAACTTAATGTAGAAAATAAGAGTTTTGAATTGAATGTTCGATGGAAATGAAAGATGAAAAATCTTCAGTGTCTAAAATATTGTCTTAATTATATCCTGAATCTCTTCATCCATGAAAATTCTGGAAATCTGAACCAGTTTTCTGGCAAAGTGCTGAGCCACCCTCTGTAAGAACTTCACTCAAAGCCTGCAAGATAAAATGAAGCAAAAGGCAATCATTACAGATGAGTTTGCAAATTTCCATGTGGTCAAATGATAGAGAGAAGAAGCCATTGTAAACTGATAACTCTGCAGAGATTCATTTTGCAATGGCTATAAATTTGTCATTAGATCTTAATTTAGTAATCCAGTTTAAGAGCATTTCAAGCAGGGTTTCTTTCATTAAAAGTGGAGAATTTTATTATAACAATAGCAGCATCATGGGTGAAAAGATTCTGTAAATATAAAACTTAGATTACAAAAAGAGCATAAATTCAAAAAAATAAAATCAGTAAAAATATTCATTGTTTAAAAAATTAGACACAAATGTTCTCTTCATTCACATGCAAATTTGTTCAGATAGTGGAATAGAAATTTATTAGCAAATTAATTTTGTGTTTGCAATTTTTTTACACTACTGAAACTATTTAAAAAAAATTCTGTACTTTCTCTTGAGAAATGTAGTAATTAAAATTACTTATCTAGGATTAATATTTTAAATAGATAAAGCTTGTAGTCATCTTTTAAATGCCCTGTAGAACCACACTTGTATGCTTTACCCATTAGTGGGCAAGTAGATAAAACCATTGAATTCTAGCATCCGAAGTTAAAAATGTAGAGAATGAGCTGTCTGTATAGCAGTTTTATGGTTTTTTTCACAGTGTAATGTGGTTATGAGTCAGTTTTCCCTTGTAGAATTTTCCACAAAAGTATTCCTGACCTTAAGTACGAAACCGTGTTTTATCATTAATCAGTTAACTAAGCAGCCAACCCAACCCATGAGTAACTGAGTGGTGGAAGCCCATCTAATTATTGCAAGTTCATTGCTGCTTTTTATCAGTTGAATAAGCTGGCTACCTGGTAGTTATATTCATCATTTGTAATGTATGTAAATGGAGGCTAGTTTCTTTTGAAAGCCTTTCTTACAGGCATTCCTTCGTTTAATCGAACAATCTTGTAATACAAAAATACAGTGTATTCTCTTAGCCATACTGAAGTGGTCCAGTCCATTCATATGATTTCTGATTTTTAGTGAGCAAAATATAATTAAAATCTTCAAAATATTTATTCTACATCTAAGCCACTTAAGCAGATGAGAAATGGAGCAATGGTAGTTTCCTTTTTATGATCAGATTTTTCAGGAATTTTAAGTTATTTAAAAATTGAAAATTCTTTGCTATATGTTGTGGCTTTGAAGCAGTCTTAAATGCACAAAACTGTATTTTATTTTCTCCTTTTTATTGCATGATGTGTTTGTCGTATATAGGTTTTGTATGTACGGAAAATTGTTATTAATTTTATTATTCAGTGAATATTATTTTTTAAGTGTATATGATTATAACATTTTAATACTTTTGAGCTGCTGGTGTAATGATTTTTTTTCTTTATTTTGTCATTTTAGGGATGTTTAGAAACTAAAGAATATATTTTAAATGAAGTGACACGGTGCTTAAATCTTCATCCTAGTCGAATTTGTATTGTTGCTACTTTGCTTGGAAATCACATAATCAGTGATGCTGATTTGGCTTCTTTTCATCGGTCTCTGTGTCCAGATGCTAAAGGAAAGGTAAAAAGTTTTCTTCTGCATATAGTGTATGTATGTGTGTATGTATGCACAAGAAAGAGAAAGAAAGGTTTTGTATCCATCAGTGATTGGCAAATCTAAAGCAAAGGGCACAAAGGCCATTTAAATCACAGAAGGTGCTTCCCACCCCCTCCGCCCCCAAAAATGAAATAAAAAAGGATTGTGTTAAATTGCAGCTTTTCATCAGAGAGCAAACCACAACTTTAGATATCAGCATTTTTTCTGAATATATTTGTGGATGAATTTTTTAAAAAAGAAGTAATAACCTTTTTCAAAAAATATTTTACACAGGATAATTAAAAATTAGAAAATTAAAAAATTAAAACTGAAATCCATTCCAGAAACAAATCTGCTGCGTGGCAGCCAAAGCAAATAATGTTGATATGTTATACATATACCAGCTCTTCCAGTTTAGGTGAGAGACTCTAATTTTGTACCATATATATATCCATCCAAACCATGGAGGAGGAGGAGACACCCCTAACCGGTTTTCCCCATACACTGCTTTGAAGCACTGGCGACCCCTGCATGGTGACCAAAACATTCAGTTATTTGCCATTAAGATCAATGGGTTTTGACACGATTGGATGTAAATATTTACATTGTAAATATACATATAAATGTATATATTTTTTTCTACAATATATCAGTCCTAAGTATGTGAAAAGAATACATTTTTAAACAACATTTCATTTTGAACGGAATTAAATGCTGTATTTTTCACAGAACAGTTTGCTCGGAACGGTTTAATTTGAATGAAATATTTTCACAAGTTTTCGTTAATTACATTAGGAAAAAAAATAAGGTAATTCGATTTTATTTGATTAAGGATCACAAATATTAAGATCAAAGTTTATTGTATTATTAGTATTAAAATTATGCATTTTTCTTTTCTATTTATAGAGCTTCTGCCTAAAATACGTTTTCAAACATGATACGATTTTTTTAACTTCTGAGGGATCTTTTAAATCGAAAAATCTAAGTTAATTTAGAATTAATGCTCTATTCGATCCATATGAAATTACAGCACCTTTTATTTTAATAGTGAAATATGTTAAACAGTATTTGCCTTTCTCTGAATATTTCTGAAAGGGAATAAAAAAGGATTTTTTAAAAATATTATTTAAAACTTGTAACTGAATTATTATAAAACGTAAGGAAATAATTGAGTCATGAGTAAGTCATTAGTTTTTTGGGGGGGAACAAAGGTGAAAAATGTGGAGTTCCCTCTCCGGGACTTGAACAATGGACCTATCGAATATGCACCAAGTATGCTACTGTTACATCACAAAGGCATGCTGGAAGGAAGGGGCGACATGCCTTGTAATATAATGACATTCCCCAAGCGCCACAGTAACGATGCAGCCTGATGACATAGCGATCCTTCCATAAAATGCATTTTTTAGTCCAGTCGCTTAACATTTAGAAAATCATATTCAAGCATTTGGGACCTGGCTTAATTAATGGAAACTGAAGATAATATTCACAAAACTGTTGTTGTCATGTTTTGGAAGAAATCTGTGAGCAGTAATCTAGTTTTCTTAAGCAAGTCCCTTCACAAATTCTCATGCAGGGACTCCTCACATTACATCTATTAACCAGTAATTTCATGTGTGTAAAGCTAAACTCTTCCTCTTAATTAAGCAAAACAACATTTTATCTATCGACAACAAATTACTCATTTATAAATCCATTTTGTGTTGTATAGTTCTTTTTGAGTGGTACATATTTGTAAACTCTATCCAGTTACTATTAAAAAGTATTTTGTCTGTGGCAACAGAACACTGAAACTAGCAAATTCTACGTTTATACAGTACGAAGTCCAAGATCCAGATGTCCAATATCCAGAATGATCTAAAATCCAGACTTCTAAGCCTCAAACATTCTTTTCTTTTTTGTTGTATGCTTTATGAATGCACATTTGATTTTTTCTCTCCTATAATAAAACACGCGGACAGCTCTGATTCTCAATTTCACTTAGACACTAAATAAAATACCTCATTCTTGAAGAGACAATCATTTTAGCATAAATTTGTGAGATTAATAATTTGGCTCCGTTGCTGCGTATCTGCTTGGCATACGTCTCAAATTGAAACATTCTACATAGATACATCGTTTATGTTACACCTACTGGTATTTTATACCTCTGACACCAACTTGGCGAATTATTATTTATTATATTTTGCTTTCATCACCGCATGTTTATCAACATATAACAACTTGAGTAATGACTCATGCAGCAATGTTTAAACATTTTTTTTATTAGCAATTGAATAACAGAGTATCGCAACCTTTCATGCTGACATTATTGGCAATTATTACAGATTTAAGTTAGATGCGCTAAGAAATGCTGACAAGGAAAAATTTAACAAAAATTTATTTTCATATGCTAAAAACAGATTTTGTTAATGAAGCTCATGGCCAAAAGATTACATTTAGTGGTATTTGAATTAAGAATAACTGGTATGTTATTCACATAAACCTAGAACCGGAGTTGGGGCTCATTTGGTCGCATCGGGCCGCAGAATATAGGGAATACAAAATTTTTAGAATTTGGAGAAGCACCCAGCGAAAAAATTAAGGAACAACAAAATTTTTATAATTTAGGGAAAGCACTGGGATCCAAAGTTTAGGGGCAGCAAAAATTTAGAACTTAGGGAAGCATTTTGTAGAAGAATTTAGGAACTGCAGAGGCATCAGACGGTATCTAGCGCCAACCCTCCATTAGCCTTAAATATATGTGGGAGTTTATTTATTCAGGACTCAGATTAGCATTAAGAATGTGCAAGAAATAGACGTTATGTTATAATAAATAACTGAATTAATACAATTCAAGTTTAATTCAGTACGCGATAGAAGCAAGACAAAATGTAGCAAAACAACTTGTCTTTACATCGCCAATCTCATGATACATAGCCAATAATGTATAGCGTACGCTATTTAGCTAGGCTAAAATTATACTTTACTAATTTTAAGGAATTTCAGTTGGTATAGCAGATTGCGCTGTTCCTTAATCTTCTAATTTAATCCAGCTTGTTATTTTTTGTAGACTCCTTACTATTGCAGCAGTTTTATGAAAATTAAAGCTTGAACTTTCGATTATATCAAAAAGGGTTTTTAATTCCTGAGCTGCAAAATGATCTACAAAGTGAAAACGTGTTTCGATGTCCAGTAAACAAAAAGTGGTATTTTAGCATAAAATTTGCTGTGTGGAGCATGGCAAGATCTTGGGAAGATGCATCTCCAGATACTTTAAAAAATGCGTGGCATAATTTATGGCCAGCTACCATATTTCATGGTGAGGATGATGAAGGTGATAGCCGCGAATGTGAATGTTTTCAGATATCGCAAACCAAAGATGAAATTCTCTAATATGGATTTTATAAAGAAATGTGGGGAAACAGCTGAAATAATGGAAGTTTTTTAAAAGCAATGACAATGCCCCAATTGTCAATCAATTAATGGATGGTGAAATCTGTATTCTAAATCCAGAAAATACCACTACTGATAGTAAAGAAAGTGGCGCAGAAGTTATTGAGAACGAAAAAATTTCGATTGACAATTTAGTCGGAATTCTTGACAGCAATTACAGGACTTGTGTAGTGGAACTTTATAACTGAACAGGAAATTGTGTCTGTTTATAGAATTAAAGGGAAAGTATTAACACAAAAAACAAAGCAACTTAAACAGCTTACATTAGAAGAAATGTTTAATAAAGTAAATAAATAGATATCAAGTTGTTTTTTTTTTTGGTAAATATTGATACCCTTTAGATCATAAATGTTCATTATTTCGTAAATCACGATTTCATATTTTTTATTTTATAATTTCTGCATGCCATGTTACTAGATTTAAATTGATGATCTAATATCCGGAAAAATCCCAAATCCGGAATTGCTGAAATCCCGACGGATCTCAACTGTAGTTGTTTAGAAGTAAGAAATTATTAATGTTAATAAATATTTGCACTTTTTAAAGATTTTGTTTTAATGTATAGCTATACTGAAAACCAGTCTGGGTGTATTTTTGTAAGACAAATGAGAAGATATTGTAAACTGCCGAGACCTGTGCTATGCAGGAGATCTCCAGTACATCTTGATATATTCATAGAAATAGAATGCATGACAAATTAAACATGGCCCAATTAAAGTATTTTGTATATCATTTAGGTAGAAGTTTTCATAAAAAGGGCTATGCAAAATTAATAAGGCTGTGTGCAATTAGTGATTATAACTCTGGTGAGTCTGAAAATATTAAGATACTGAAAGCCAATCTAAATCCCCAAATAATTATATAGTTTATCTGTTTATGTTCATTAATAATATTTATAAACTCTGGAACTGTTATATTAGAATTATTTGTTGCAATTATTTGATTAGCTACTAGCTCAAACTATTAAGCATCTTTTGCAGCTTAACTAAAATTGAATACTATGCATACTGTGTAAGTTATTTTCTGTACTGATACACTGAATAAAAATTGCTATTGATTTGGCGTAGGGCCTCCTACCCAGGCATTTATGCCATTTCTAAAAAATCTGTATTGTAGCTCTCAAATATATTGCTTGGTAGTCTGTGGCGTCAAATATTTCCACTTTTTACATCTTGCTCCAGAGATCACCAGGCAAAATACCACATTGACTTGTTATTTTTTTTCATATCCTTGATCATTCCAAAAAGTTTTATGTGAATTATTTTCGGGAAATCTGATCGTTTTCCTGGCAAGTATTTTTTAAATGAACTGATAGTTTGTCAGCATTGGTGAACAAAAGAAATAAATGGGGAAAAAAATTCCTAACTGTACTGAAAATTCTTTGACAAGTTTTGACTCTCTTGACGTTTTTTGTGTAACCTTTGAAAGTAATTTGTTTAACCCTGGCAGTATGTATACCTCAGTGAGAGCCGCTGGCTTATTATTTTCAAGCTGGTATATTTTTTGTGAGATCAGATTTGCTTCCTAATCTGAATTTTTTTTTTTGTCTTTACAGATAGCTCCAAATACTTTGATCAAAGCAATTGTTGATTATGTCAGAAATCTACCAACGGTTGATGATTTGGATGAAGTAGCATGGCATGTTTTTGGATCTCCGTCGGATGAGAGATGTGAGAAATTTAAACAGTGTGTATTATATTATTGCCGAGGTAACCGAAATGTCGGTGCAAATATTTCAAATCCTACAGGTTAGTATATATTATCATTATGACATCATTTTCCAAACTGAAGTGTAAATCTAGCTTAGTTATTTCAGTATATATATATATTTTTTGTTTCATTATTTTAAAGATTTTACATTTGTAGGTTTACAAATTCTTAAATGTATCAGGTTCATTTCTTTTCCTAAACATGGAGCTCTTCAGCTTTACTGTTTGTCCTATTTTAATAAATATTTTGTCCAGTAAAAATAATAAATGTTCATTAATGGATCAGTGGTGGTCATGAATATGTGCTTGCTAATATTTTTTAGAAAACTCATTGACAGCCATCATTTATCTATTTTCTACTGATTTATAAAGCAATGTATTTGTGCTATTGAGTACTTAAATTATAATGTTAGTATCAGACTGAATTTCACATAAGGCCTCCGTTTCCGTTTGGTTAAGATTTGAAACAAGTCTACTATAGTTAACATTCACATTGTAAGTAATTAAGTGTCAGATTGTGTCCTGTGTTTCTGAAATTTTAGAAAATTTAAAAGCTTTTTCAATAGGGGTAATGATTTGGGGAGCTGAAGGTTTAGATGTCTTTGAAAAGTTGAAGTTATATTTTAATATGTTCATACGATCCTTTGAAAGTTTGATATTAGAGATATTGATGATGGGATTAGTATTTACAGTGGGAAGATTAAGAAGGTGGGTGGGACTATCTGATATTGTTTCTAGACCAAGACTTGTAATCAAAAGAGGGAAAATTTAAAGTAGAATTGGCAATTTTTAAATGAATGTAATATAATTCATATTCAATTTTAGCCAAACGTGTGCATATATTTCTTATGTGATGAAGTGACAGTTTGAATTTATTCATAATTTTTTAAACATGAACAGAAGATTTAAGACTACATTTGACTTGTATAAAGTAGAAGATGATATTCTGGTGTTTGCATTTAAGCATGAAAATGGAGGTGGTTCAAGAATTTCATATGCTTAAGACATAACTTACAAAATAGGTTCCTGTCTGTTGACATAATGCAAAAAGGGAACAAACATAAAAAACTGGAGAACAAATAAAAAAGAATAAATACAGAAAAATAAATACAATTGGGAAAGCCCAAAACGGTAAAATATGCATAAAAATATGACAAAATGAATCGAGAAAATAGACAAAAAAATTGTAACCAAAATTGAAACTTACCCACTTCGAAAAAGGAGAGAAACCAGCAACCACGTAGCACAGAGAAAACTCATATTTAAGCATCACTCTGATTTTAATAAATATTCTGCTAAAATTTTTGTAGTTCCATTCAAACTGGTATGGTGTTTTTTGCATGCAAATATTCTCATGCGGCTATTTTTATGACATACAGGTTGCTGCATTTCAAAGCCCATTTTGGGATTCAAAATGTGTTTTAATTTTAGTATTGTGAGTACTAAAAATTATTTAAATTAGTTTTTAAAACATAATTGATAGATATTATATAACAGAAACTGAAATTTGCAGTTAAAATTTAGACTTTTTATTGTCTGCTTTATTTTAATTACGTAATTATTTTACTTTTTTCTTCTGAACCTGCAGCAAGTAAAACAAATCAATACAAATTTTTTTGTAAAAATAGATCTTGTATACTTTAAACATATGTTTATTGTTTCATTTTCTTGCTGTTGATTTAGGACACTGACATTCTCCCTTTTCTGCTTTTTTTCTAGTTTTCCCAAATTGGCTGCTTAAAATTCAGATGAGTTTCACTGTGATAGGCTTTTATTGGCATTACTTTCAGAAGCTTACCTTAAATTAGAACCAACCATTACATTTTCAGTTATCATATTTTTGGGAAAACTCCCCACTGCCACACACACCAAAAAGGAGAAATTAGTGTTTGATTGCCCTCAAATCATTAGAGGTGTATTTAAAATCTAAAACAATGCAATGTTTCTGTTTTGTGTAAATGAAAAACTGCTGCTTGACATTCTACTGATTTTCTTATAAATGTTGGTTCAAATATATTTAAAGAAAATTCTGTAGTTCATTCATATTTTTGTTATATTTCAAATTAAGCTCTTCTGGCAGGTTTGGATATCTCATGAGACATAGTTTCTGAAAATAATTGCTGGGATGTCAAATGTGTGCAAATTAACTTAATGGCTTGTAATTCATTAATATGAGAATAAATAAAAGATTTCCTGCAAAATATTACTTAAGCAGTGCTATGCAAATCTCATAGTTGTTGCTTGTTGAAAGAATGCTGATACAGTTAAGGCAGTTTTTACTAAGATAAGTAAGATTTAAAGTAAAATTGTAAATAATTTAGTTTCTCAACTTCCTCCCCCATGTTCCATTATAATTTATCCTTTCTCTGAATTGATTGCAAAAGTGGTCGTGCACTGTAATTAACTTTAATTTACCAAGTTTAAAAGTATTTCCAGTTGTCTTGTCACTTTGACTAACATATATAGAATGTTAGAAATTACAGTTTGTGAAGGATTGGGATTCTTTTTAGTATTACGGTACCGCCTAATCGCTAATATTGCGAACTCTATTTTATTTCATGCTTTTGGTATATATTGTTTTCCTGATATGCATTTTCCTTTTCCCTTATATTAATATTTGTTGCTTGTGCAATATCAAATTTTGTATAATTCATTTGGCAGCATTGTATTGTAGTAAAAAACTCTGTTCTAGAAATGAAAAGTAATGTTACCTCGTCTTAGCACTTAGCACATTGTAAATGGTAAAAAAGGCTTTCCCAGTTGCTTAATGTTAAATAAGTTGAACTTAATGTAATTCTGCATCACTGACTTAATAATACTTTAAGTGGTTATGGCTACCAGTACAACTTTATCTGCATTCTAAGAAATTTTATTGCTAAGCTTAAGTGTCTGAGTTCATCAAAAGTTAAAACGAGTTGCATTGTAATGATGGAAGTATTTACTACAGACAAACTTCTAGGATCACAAAATTCGGTGCAATGGATGTGGATGTTTGAAGGTTTATCAAACCAGAGCCAGTTGCCGAAGATGCTCCCCTTGAAGTCCAGAATAAGTGCAGCTGAAAGTTAGCCAAGTTTGACAAGTGTAACTGAATTGCTCAAGGAATTTTTTCCTGGACGTTAGGTTCAACAATTCATTGTTTAGTTTCCTTGTGCAAAAAGCAAGAGAAATATGGGGGAAGCTGCATGAATTGTTTGAACAGAAAAATTGATTTTAGAAAATAGACCCTCATTTTTAATTATTTACATTATTTGACCTTTTTTAATGATTTTATATTTATTTGATTCTATTCCTGGAATTTGATCATGGTAAACAGTAAATGATATTAATCTGTTCATTGGCGATGCAATTTTGCAACATTTAATTACAAGCAAATAACAAAATATATGACATTTTATTGAATTATAATTTGGTACGTATATATGAAAAATATTAAGCTATATTGAGTAAGAAGAAAATCTTTTATGAATTAGTGAAATCTGTTAATTTTAGTTTTTTTAATTGTAAAGGAACCATTTTTCACTCATCAAATTATATGCACATTATAATCTGAAGCTAGAATATTTTCATTCTTTACTATTGGGTGGCCCAAGGTAAACTGAACTTGAATCAACTGAAGTCTCCCATTTCCAGTTTGGTTTATCTTGGGGCACCTGATACAAAATAACATGCTCAAATGATCATGATTGGTTAATTTTATAAACCACATTAAAATTGTATGCTTTCATAAGTAAATATCATCTTTGTTTAGTTCTCTTTGTGCGATGCAGGCATTTCTTATTCTTAAGTTTTTCTATTGTATGATGAATGATAATTTATGAAATTTGTATGGAAGCAAGATATAAAAAGGTAATCATAGTTATTCTTCTACCAAAGGTATATGTGGTTATAATAAAAGTCAGCTATGGCATCACTCATGAAAGACTAAGTTAAAAAAAAATACTGCTGGAGAGTTAAGAGTATATTTGAGAAAAGGAGAAAGGAGTTTTTTATAAAAAGTAATATATGAAAACAGTTTCCAGGCTTAGGTATATAGTATATGTACTTGGGTATGTAACATGAATGGAAAGATTTAATGACAGAAACTTGCACAAATGTTCCATATTTCTGCAGTTGTTCAGCAAAAATATTTTTTAATGTATGAAAAGCATGCTTACTTAGACAATACATTTATATTTTTCATTCATTTATATACTTTTTAGAAAATTTTAAGAAATTATGAAAATTCCTGCAGTTGTAGTTGTTATCATGTTGAGTGTTCACCAGGAACCGAGTGGATACAACTAACAGACGCTGGTAGTTTGATCCAGTTCAAAACCTGGCTAACAGGCTTATGTTTTTTCTCATATGTTATATAAACTCAGGCTAGTTATTCGCAGAAAATTCACTACAAAAGCAGCCTCTATGTTGGACCATAGGCCGTGTGTTGTTTATCAATTTCAAATAATCCAACAAATAAAAACATGGCCATAGTTGATATCCTATGCTTATTATTGCATGTGGAATAAAAATCAAAAGAATGGAATGATGAAGACTTTTTATCCATTTTATTTACACAGGAATGAAAAATATAAGGAATCTCTTTAGAACGCTGATAGTGCTGCATACTCCCTATTTCATTTTAACAAATTTCCACAAACTACATGTTATTATAGTATCATTTTGGTATAGAAGGTAGTCCTAAAATTCTTTCCTTTAGTTTTTTCCTTACTTATCTTGAATAAATTTCGGCATTTCCAATATATGCTTCTGTACTTATGTATAGTAGTATAAGAAAATGTTTATATTTCACAATTTTTTCCATGTTATTTGTTCAAATTTATAATCATCATTTCCATGGAAGTGTAGTTTCATACTGATTCCTTGCTTGAGTTTTTATGATATGAATTTCATAATGAAATAATATAGAGTATTTTGAAAAATCAATTAGTAAAATAATTTTGTAACTCATAGTTATTGAACCAGAGATATTTAAAAAATATGACCAAACCTGGTTCAGCTTATTATTTTCATAAAAATTAGAGGCTCCAAATTAATCTGTAGACCATGATGTGATTTTCCTTGCATATATACATTTCCTTGCGTATTTACTGTTTAGAATGTATCTTTTTTTGTATGTATTTTGATGTTAAATTTGTTTATTTAAACAATATTGAAAAGAAATCAACAACAACAACAAAAATACCTGGATCTTTAGAAATGTTTTTAGCATCAGGAAGAGTTTGTGTATGCTTTTATTTCCTGTACATTATCCAAGAAAAAGTCTTGTCTTGTTTAATCTATGAACCTGCCCTAAGAATTGTCTCTAATATATTTCTCGTCAAGATCTGTGCCACTTAGCATTTCGTTTTTTTATAACACTGGTCAGAAAAACATTAACTTTCACTATCAGAACTACTATGTTTTTCATTAATAGATTCATCACTCAGTACATTTGAAACTGTATTTGTGAAAAATTCTTCTCTTTTCTTTTCAAATTGGCCGTCAATTTTTTAATAAGGATTTGAAATTAAGGTTTGGACCTATTAAGCAGGTACAATAGGATCTCAAAATCAGCTAAATGTAGCATTTATTACGGTAATTTCAAGTAGATAAACCGCCTTGATGTTTGGGGGGGAAAAAAAGAAAGTCCATCGGATATGCTGCAGCAACAAATTTCAGAACATGGCTATTATTCAGTCATTCCCTTCCATATTGATGTAATCATCACTAATAACATTTTATAAGATCTATAAAATAATTATAAACAGTAATATATAAACAAATAAAAAATAAAACATCTTACCTTGAACTAACTAGACTCTGCTGAATTCTAATAGACATTATTTTTATGGGTTCAATAAAGTTTACTATACCATAAATTACTATACTAGGAAAAATTATATGCATGAATTAGATAATTGCACAAAATTTTATGGTTAAAATAAGCTGTATTTATTTATAGAAAATCTTCAAAATCCGACTTAGCAATGTCAGACTTAAATGAATTTAACAAATGACCATCAAGGTCACTTTCATTGCTGTATTCTAATTCACTTCTTTCAATGTCAGTGTCTTCGCTTTCATCTTCTTTTTCAATGATTTTCGATTTAGGAATGAAAAGCATACAATATGATCATATCAGCTTTTCGTTACCTCTCCATACGAAGCTTTTCTCATCCATCGGGAATTCGTGAGGGAATGTAGTGTACTTTGCTTCCATTCCTCCTACTGCTTTCATAGTTGGAAATTCTATTGGTGAGATCCAGTGGCTTTAAATTTTTTTTAAGCCCATGTAGTATCACTGAGACATGTGTGCTAAGTTTTTTGTTGCTTCAGATTTTACCGTATCCACTAAATGGGATTCCATTAAATTCAGAATGAGGCATCCCCTGTGATGAGGAAAAGCACCTTTCCTTTTTCAATAGATTTCTCTCAGTCAAAACAACGTCACATCCATCTTTTCTGATTAGCATAAATAATGACCTCTTTTGGGGGCATTTGCTTTTGAACTTTCTTTTTTTAAATTATCAAAGGGATTAACTTTTCATTGTTGGTGGCACAACCCAAAACACAAGTAAAGAAATCTCTTCATTCTGATTGTTAACATAGGAAGTGTTTTAACCTATTAAATGAACAGTTCTACTCGGAGAACAGTCAGAAGTAATGGGCACTTTAATGCATATTAATTATTTGCCCTCTATTCAAATTTTTCCCTTTTATTTTCTTTGATGTAAAGTTCAAAAAAGCTATCCTTTTCCTCAAGCCAGTCCAAAGGAAGCTTCTAACCTACTGCTATTTTGATCCTGATGGATAATTTCTTTCGTTTCATGAACCTTAAGCACCACCTGTTAGGTCCCCCAACAAAGTTTTTAATGCCCATTTGTTGAGCAATTACTTTTGCCTGATGGCAGATTCTAACTATTGACACTGATAAACCCTTTTTTTTTTGTCTGTTTTTTTTTTTTTTGTCTTTCAGAACATGCCAGACTTTAAGACCAGTTTGATATTTTATTTTTAAACATTTTCTTTCATTCTTGTTCAGACTTCCACCATCACATGCATGTCTTGCCAACTTGAAATTCTCTAGCCACAGCCCAGTTCCCAATACTATAATTTTTTTTTGCTGAAAGCTGAAAAGCAGCTGTATGTATAACTTTATTTTAAGCGGGAAATATAATAATAATAATTTTTAAAGATTAACAGTTGGGAATGATAAAGTCTGCACTGCAACAAGTGAGCCACAAAGCAGCGAGACATGTATGAGAATTGAGAGTGCAGTGAGACATTCTCCCGCTGTCTGCCGCCTGTTTCTTCTGGCCTGTAAGGCAATATACCGGTCATCTGCGGGTGTGGTTCCTCGTGGACGACCACTACTAAACCCCCGGATAGCTCTTCCTGTAGTTTGAAATTGTCTCCAAAGTCGTGAAACAATGCTGTGAGCAATTCCGAACTCTGCAGCCACACTTGTCACACTGCGGCCTTCCTCCAACTTCCCAATGATTCGACCTCGGGTAAAAGTATCCAGATGTCGTCTAATAGATTGATTATTCGCCATTTCTCGCTGAGGCAGCAACTCGGTGTGATTTTAACTGCTATACGGCGTGCAATCTCTTTGTCAGAAATACTGATCTTACACCGACAACATGCTTTATACTACTCAGACACTCCCCCATTACGTCTACCTGTATATCTGCGCGTGTGCTACCGTACATCACCTTACTTAATCTCCTGATTGGTCTTTCTGTCCGCTGTGCCTCTTCGTTCAGCTGATATGCTAATTTTTCGACTTTGTCCTTAATTTTTGCACACCAGTGTATATGTTGTAATTTTATCACTAAAAGCAAGAAATATGAAATGCATTTATAAAGATTGAAATATATGATGCAGATGTGTTCTACGCTAAGTACAGTATTCATATAAATGTAAAGCACAGTGCAAGTAATCAGCACTGCTGTATCATATAATCGTACATAAAAATAAAATTTTTGTCATGGAGACCGTCCTACACGAAAATTATAATTATATATGGTATATGTTATGTATGGGTTCCTATTTGACAGATTTAACTAAATAAGGTTGAAGTAGCTTATATGTAATGCATATGAGTTTGACTATCATGCATATTTTTATGCATGTAATATTTGGAGTGAATATTCGATTCATATTGCATTGCTAATTTTTGGATTTGTCAGTAACCTTTCAAAGTCCTTATCCAGCCTTTATTTTTGCAGTAATTAGTTTTAGACATTTACTTCTAGTTATGCAGTCACTTTAATTGACATATTCCAAATAAAAAGAAATGCAAAATGTTTGACTTCCATATTATAAAAACTGAGTTAACCCCTTACTCGTCGCGCCCATGTCTCGTATGAGCAACCAGTAGGAATAAATTTTGTCGAGCTCATATTTGATACGGGCTCTGCTTTTGCAATAAGAAGTCGGGGGAATACCAATTTTTATTGCGCCTTTATCAATTCTATTTACATAGACGGCTCACAGATGGCAGCACAGCAGTTGTAAGTTAATTAGATATGTAGATTGAGAATATTTCTTCCGTTAGAATATATTTTGAAAAGAATGCAGTTTTAGTGCTCGATACGCTTTTTCGTGTTTAATATTTGTAAAATGAGTAGTTTAAGTGAACAAGAGGATTTAAGTCTTCGGAATAAGGAATAAGAATCGGGAAGTGATTCAGAAGGCAGCTTTTTTTTTTTTCAGATGCTTTTGATTCTGAAGTATCACATTCAGAAGATAGTGACGATCTCACGCAACTTTAACCATGCTGCCAGTGGAACCAAATTATGCCGGATGTCCCAGATATTTGTCCTCCATGTTTTGAGTTCAAATTATTGCCTAAAGTTAATATTTCATTTCAAGGCAGTGCAAACATTTTACAACATTATGAACATTTTATGAATGATGAAATAGTGGATGTAATTGTAAAAGAGACTAATCGTTATGCTGAGCAATCAGGTAATGTTATTGGTAAAAGGAAACTGAATGGTAGAGCAGAATGGAAACCTGTATTGGCACATGAAATTCATTTGTTCCTTGTGCTTTCAGTTTTAGAAGGTATTATAAAAAAACCTGAAGAAAGCATGTATTGGACTAAGAAAGCGTCACTAGAAACTCCTTTTTTTCTGTAAGATTATGTAATTTAATTGATACTGTGAAATCAAAAAATACTTTCATTTTCAGCTTATGATCCAGAAAATCATCCTAACCCAAAACTGCAAAATTTGGCCTATCCGTGAGCATCTGAATAACTTACTTTTTATTACTGTAAATGCCTTTGAGAAAATAACTTAGCATAAATGTATGAGGCCTTACATCTGGGAAGAATTAAAAGCACTTTTTTATTCTACTTTATTTTTTATAGAGTTTTCGGATGCATTTTCTCCTGTACATACAATTATATCTTTAGAAATTTTATTTCTTTGAAAGAATTTAACATATAATAAAATGGAAGTATTGTATAAGAATACACTGAAGTTCTTCCATAAAAATGCAGTAAATTTCAATAAAAATAAGTCATTTGGAATTGTATTTGACTACAAATTATACAAACTTCCCTCTTACAGTTTAAAATTATGTAACAAACATGTCTGTGTCAACTAAAATAAGATTAAAAAACTTCAAGATATTGATTTCAAAATCTAAACAAAAGTAATATTAATTGACAAAGTACTTTATCTTCAAAAATGAATATTTCTCTAGCTTATAATAAACAGGCCTTAGTTTACACATAATGCATATTATATAACAGACCTTACAGCTTTAGCACTTTTTTATCATGATTGCAAATATTTCCCCTTTTTTTGTGTGTGTGTGTGTGCATGCATGCGTGCATTTTGGAGCAAGTGGCAAAGATTTCACAACACAAATAGAAAAAGCACTTTTTTATTTAACATATTATACACATTCTGCAGAAAATATTCATTTAAATAAAATGAATTACAAGTCTGAAAATATTAAGAAAAAACAGATTAGTTTCACTCTCTTATTTTGTACCTTAAACACATAATATATTTAATTTCTGCTATATACATGCATTATTTTTTTAATGTTTTCAAATTCTGTTGCTTAGTTAAATTATTACTTAAAAGATTATCATTCAACTTTTTACAGTAATTATTTAGAAAAATATTTGTTGACGACTGTATGATATTTTTCAAAATAATCTGAGGGTCATGAAGTTTTGGACAGTCGTTCAGTTCTCAAAAAATTTTTCATGAAGTAAATTCAACGTAATTTTACACACTGTAACTCGTAGATTAGTTGAAAATAAAAATTTTTGCTCATATTCATCTGAAATAAGTTTCTTAACAACAATAAAATTATATACAACAACATGTAAAATATCAGAATGAGGATACATTAGTCCTCTATCAAAAACCTTATTCCATGAGTGAATATTTTCATTATTTTCTAAAGCTAACTCCTTATCAATAGTAATACTGGATTTACATACATCACATTTGATCTTTTTTAGGATATTGTAACAGCAATATCCAGCTATATATGTCAAAATAGGTATATCCAATTTTATGTCATGCACATCACTATCATCCACTGTTATCTCATCCATGAAAGTTTGAACATCAGTGTCATCAAAAGCTTGTTCTTCGGTGTCTTTAAAATCAGATATATGAAGAGGAATTTTTCCGAATTTTGAAGAATTAATTAGGGTTGGTAAAGTACTCTGAAGTCTTAATTTACCTTCTATTTCATAAACCTGTCTGATAGAAATATTATGGTGAGCTCCAGCCAATTGCCTGTATTTACCAAATCTAGCCTCTAACGTATTCGTTTGTATTTTGCCAAGTAAAAGGTATTTAAAACCCAATTCATTTATACAATAACTCGACATCTCAATTAAAGCATACGTTGTGTGGTATACTGCAAAGTGAGTTTCTTTGGTTAGGGAACCAGAGGTTAAATTCAAATTTTTCCAACTATCTAACCAATTCAAAAACTTATTCATAAAAACATATTTTTCATCATTGTCTGCCACAGTGAAAGGTGTTTCAAATATATTATTTTTATGGACCCCTTTAAAAATAGATTTCACATTTACAATTTACCACCAGGTCTTTATTATTTTAATAAATTTTCCAGTTTCTTGAAAGTTTATTATTTCTTTCTGCTGCCCAAAAGAAAACAATGCTTCAACAACATTATCATTAAAAATCTGTAATGCAAGCTTTACACATTGCTTTTCTAAGTTAGTTGGAAACAGAGCTTTTATTGTCAGACCATAAGCATACTTTAATAATTTACCAGTTTCAAAGTCATGTAATTTTTTAATACAAGAAAAAGATGCAGTTTCAATATGTGAAGCATCATCAAAACTTGGAAAAAACATACTCTGATTATTATTTTTTTGATTTGCCCAGTTATTTCTAATACATTTTAAAATATGCACTGTATCAATAATAAAAAACAATGGCCTAGATTTGTCAACAGGATTCGGATAAACAATACTAACTTTAGGTGGTTCTGAAAACAAAGACATAGCCTTTTTATTAATTGAATTATTGTCAGTGACAACAGCAATAATTTTAAACCCAATATTTTCTAATCCCACTACAATTTTTTTAATATAAATATGCAAGTTATCTGCACTAAGTGTTTTTACCGGCAAAATATGTACAACATCCTTATAAACAGATAACAGGCTACGAATCATGGAAACATAGGCACTAGAGGCACCATTTGTACAATTATATGCCATTCCACGCATATTACCACCTTTATAATCAAATGCTTGATTTAGGTGAATTTCATCAATCATTAAAATAACAGGCAGATCTTTTTCTGATAATTCTTGAAATTTGAATTTTATGTAACTTAGGAATTTTTGATTGAACTGTTCATTTATTGGATGCATATTAAAATCTGAAAAAATTTTCTGTATGGTCCGTGGATGTGGCATAATAATATTTTCCGAATTTCGAATAAAATTATATGCGTGTGGTGAAATTATTATGTAAAATATAGAAAAGTAAGAGTTTTATTTGAACATGAAAGGACTGTTGCTTTTATCTTATTTGATACTGTATGATACTGCTGTACTGTGTGTCATGAGAAGAAAGTGGCAGGAAATCATTTATGAGGCTTTTTTTTCCCCTTCCAGTTCAAGAGAAAAGTTTTGACTCTGATTAATGAATTTTTATGTCTTTTTAATTCTCTTGTGTGGTAGCATTATTTTAGGTATTTGAAAATGTTTACTTTATTAATTGTTAAGAGCATTGCATATGTTAATGTATAGTGATGTTATGATATTTTTTAGTTGTCGGAACTTCATACCATTTTACCATGAACTGAGAATTTGGATCCTGATTTGTTCAAATTGTGTTTCAGTGTTATTAGTATTATTTGCTTATTCATATTTATCTATAATGTTTAACAGCCTCTTCATCTGCAGTTGGCAATTCATACCTGTTACATGAAATGGAAAATCTTGATATTCGTAATAACAAGTTTTCACATAGTGGCAAAAGTGTCAGAACACCTCTTCTTCCTACACCTGGATTCAGTACTGGACCTAATGGTTAGTGAATAAATTATTCTTTTACATGATGACTGTTTATTTAGTTATTTTGTTGCAGTATTTTAGCTAATTTTTTTAACTAATTAGCTAATAATATTTGCAGTATTTTAGCTAAGATAGTTTGTTGTGTAAAAAATAACCCTATTAGGCATTTATTGTTTGAAATCCTGTATGTGTACTATAGGATATGCAAGAAAAATGTATTAAAATAACAGTTTGGCATATCTGAGAATGCATATTTTTATTAGAATTTCAAAATTGTTCGTTATGAAATTTGTTGTATATTGTCTGTTTATTTCTCACATGTGTGGCTATACCTATCAATCAAAGTATTAAAACCACATTTGCATTATTCATTTGTTTCTAATGTACAGCACACAACAGAATTGTGAATAACATTATTTGAGTGCAATTGTCCAGGAAGGAAAAAGGACAGTTGCACAAATTTTTGCACAAAGAAGAAAACCTGCTGCAACCATGAAACAGTAAATAGTTAGAATACAGACAGGTATGCCAATGATCCAAGTCCGAGACTGTTGCATATAATCATAAACATTGCAGTACTACTGTAGGCAAAACTGGCAGCCATATTTGTGTATGACGGTTTTTGTAACTGATGCCTGATAAAGACAAAAATCAGCTTCAGATGCAAGATTACAAGTATGAAGAGTTTATCCCATTTTTGAAGAGAGGTTATATTATAGAGATGAAAATCATAAAGGGTGGTCAGTGTACTTTGTATCTTTCTGACTATACAGTCCAATGTCATTCTGAACTGTAGACATCCTCCAGACACACTGGTGGTCTGAAGGATTAGCAGTACCAATTGTAAAGGAAACTGAAGGATCTTAAAGTAGATGCACACAGATCCGTGATGATCCAGTTCAGTGTATAGGATACACTGTAGCTGTGGTTTGCCTCACACCATTTTCAGATGCTGCTGAGAAGTCGGGTGTAATCTAGGCATCTTTTATGTGTACTGCCTTTAACACTAGAACAGCAATTGTTAACACTGGAACAGCAATGTTTAACACTAGAACATTATTTTGAGAACAGATGCTCTTCATATTGGGGATGTACGGCCACAGGTCTGTAGTACAATACCAGTCTCCTTATCAAGTTGCTAACTTTCCGTACTGGTTGTTTAACTCATCTGTTATAATAGTACTATGTGGAACATTTATGATCCAATGCTATGTATATGATGGCTTGTGTGCTCCCATTCCATCAGGTTAATGCTCATCTGCACACGGTTGAGGTTATCCTCCACTGCTTCATCATATTCCAGTACTTTTGCAGTTATATTCCATGTTTAGCATGTGTGAGATGGTGTTTATTCAACGTCATTACTTACTAAATTGCAGCAGTATCACATTACAAGATGGGGCAACACATTATTCAACCTAATCAAATTGTGGGCCATTGTTCCATCTGTAATATTTTTGCTGTTTCATGTTTATAATCATATGCATTTTTCAACTCGTTCATTATGTGAATAAAATTTTATTTCATTGTGGGCTAAATTTATTATGTGTGAATATGTATATATATGTATCATATCCAGCTGTCCAGACGGCAAAGTGGTTGGTGTTTCTGACTGCTGTACTGAAGAGCCCATATTCAAATACCAGAAAAGCATAGGTGTAAATTGTCTGACTCTTCATAGGAGGCAGTTGTGTCCCACCTATTAGATGCTTCCATTATAAAGCAACCACCGTTTCCGGCTTTTGGCCACTGGCCAACGGCTGTGATAACTTGTGCTTGCAATCAGGTTGGGGGGGAGGATGTTCTAAAATCACTATGTTGCCTTTACTTTTGCAGCTGTTGGTTATAGACATACACTTCCAGTTATAAAAATGTTGTAAACAACAGAGATATTAATATGATATTTTTGTGCTACTTTTATTATTTCTAATATTAAAAAAGATGTTCAGAAGAATGATCAGAAGTTTATAGTTCCAAATAGAAAATATTCATTCTGAAATTTTCTAAAGGGAATTTGATGTGATAGTAAAGAAAATGTATAAAAGAAATCTTAGTTATTGTGCTCCTTGTCAGTTGATATAATCCAAAAAGTAATCCATGCAGCAGTTACACTAGGGAAAATTATTCCTGTTTAATGAAGTTATGATGTGGAGAACTGCAGAGTGCTATACTCTATTTTTTTAAATTTTATTTATTATTATTATTTTTGAAGGAAGACCAATAAGGGAAATATAGAAAAGTGTGAAATACAGAAAAGGTTCTGCATTGACATAAATAATCTCCACACTTTTCATTTGTGGAGGCACAGCACGCATGTTGAACATGCCAACCAAAAAATTACGCTGATTGCTTTTAAGGAATATGGTGTGCAAGTGCTGAAGTTTTTAAAAAATCAACATAAGTCTTATGGTTTGTTTTGAAAAGGATGGAATAATGACTGGAATTCTAAAACAATATCAGATGTATAGGTGCTTTGGAGCATTTGTTGAAAGTTTTTGTAAGTAAATAAAATGAAGCCTTGGATTATGATCTGTAAATGTTATCTGTAAATGTTTTTCTAGGATTGACAAAAGCAGTAAAGGAATTTTTATTTTATAAATGGCAGAGTTCTTGAAATATGAGTAATACCTAGGAACTCTGCCATTGTGTGGTCAAACTGAAGTAATGGTTCTCTGTCATTCACTACAGGGTTGTTGTTAATTATTTTTTGTTTTCAGGCTTGGCTGCGTGCTTCACTGATGTAGTTGAGATCTGTATCAGTATACCATGTTCACTGGCATATGTGTTGACCATGTGTGTGTCTATGAATGTGTCTGGCTAAGATTTTTTTAATTTTTAAATTTTATCCTATTTATATGCAAGTCTTCTGTGGCTGTGTGAAGTTAGTGGTTAGTTTTGATAATCTGCCTCTTTTTAAAGCAGCTAATTGTCAGCAGTTGTAGAAATTCAGCAATAATATGGGAGAATGTACTTTCTGCCAAATGAAATAAGATCATAATATTATCTCTGCATATACCATATTTTTATTATATGTTTCCAGATTTGCATGCATATATATCCTTTTTCAGTGTCATGTCTTTCTTTTGATTATGTCCCATTTTATGTAAAAACTGTTTATAATTAATTAAAGGTATCGGTGTCTATCGATATCAGTCTTCAGAAATCTGCTTTCCTACTTTCAGTAAGAACTCTTAATGGTGGTTTAAATTTTCATTCACATTTTCTAATCTAAGTTCCAAATTATTAACTAAATCAAGTCTGGAAATTTGGTTATGACATATTGATATAGTTTCGTTGGTGTGTCTGTTCAAGTGTCTTGCTTTCAGTGATTTGTCATAACTGTCATTGCAGTTGATTTAAATTCAAATAAGGTGTGATCTTTAGTGTGTTGAAAGATTTAAGTATTTCACATTATTTTTTAAAAGCAGACATGTGCCCAAATGTATATCTAAATTTCTTCAGCTGCAGAAATGCAAATCACAGAGGAGAAGCCTGGGAACAGGTGATAATATTGAGAGGAAGGAAGTTGAGCTATGGGTACCATCTATTTATGAAAAATGAAACAACTATGAAATAAAATCCTTAAAAGCTGAGAGTTAATATGGGCTGGAATTGGGATCATTAGTTGATATGAAAGATTTTATGAATGTGAAATGACCCTAGAAGATCTAGTTCACCAAGAAAATATTTTTTTAATAGTTCTTACTGCAGAAAAATGGGAAATGCAATTTTCTGATCAGCAGTGTGTGGCAAGAGAGCATTTATGTGTGTATTTTCTCCTAAGTGCCTGATGTTCCTTAGTATGAAATTTTCAGGTTCTTTTAGCTTGACCAATAAAAATTAACCACATTGGCAAGGAATCCTGTATATACCACAGGAATTCATATCTGGAAAGAGGTATGGAACAGTGAATTTTATTCATAGAAGAGAAAACAGCTCGAAAGTTTAATTTCTGTAAAATACAGTGCAATTTTATAGCTAATCGATGCAAAGAAAGGAATTGCAACAGAATTTTTATAATTTACTAAAGTGAGAAAGTGCTTTTTAATGTGTTGAGATAGGAATTTTTTAATTGCTCGACCAATAATGTTAAGTGATAAATCTCTTGTCAGTCGTGATTGTTATTATGAAGATTAGTTTTTGGTCAACAGACGATTTGGAGGAGCAAACTTGAAATGCTCGGAAAATGAATCTAACTTCTGTTTAGTCAAATGATATGATTTGAAGTATAGTAGAAGGCAAACAGATGAAAGTTGGAATATACAGTATTACTGAAGTTAGAAATGCTGCATGTGACTAAGATATAGAGGAACAGAAGGGAATTGGATGTCTCAAGTTCAAAAGTGAACTGAATAGAATATTCACTGGAATTCGTAATTGAAAGAACTTTATTTAAATTATTTACATTATCATTAAATGGCGTAAAGGTATTGTCAGTGAATAGAATCACACAGGGAAGTTTAAAGTACCACATGATTTAAATTCATATTAATGCCTATGGATTTCAGCTAAGATAGGATTAAGAGAGCTTCCCATGGCCAATCCAGTGGTCTTTTTGTAATATTTATTTTGAAATACAAAATATGTGTGTTTCAGATAAAGGGAAATTAACTTGTGAATATGGATACATGAGAACTGAAATTCTCGTTTCTACACATTTAGGCACATCTTCCGCTGGAGCATTGGTGAATAACGATTTACATCAAAAGGAAGTATGATGAAATTTATAAGAGGAATACTTCTAAACTTACTTATAAATTTTGTTGAATTTTTTATATTATGTAAGTGTTATTAATTAATAAAGCTAAAAATCTTGAAACTAAATATATAATAAAGTGAAAACTCTAGAAATTAGATAATTAAAAACTGAATAATTAATTTGAAACAGTTTTCATGAAATTATGCCAGAAACAATGGAAATTCCTAAATGACCTTTACTTTTTATGAAAGTGCATATGTAAAAATTTGATTTCGAATTTCATTCAGATTAAATGTAATCAAAAACCATTTGTGTTAAAAAATTTCTCCCAAAATTGCAAACTTACTTTGTTTCAGTCCATCCTATGAGAAACACATTTCTGGTTATCAAAAATTAAATTCAAGCTATGTAAGTTTCATCTGGAATTTGTAAATTTGTGTCCAGAATTCCCTGTCATTGAACAAAAGTCCTGGTCTAGAACTGAGAAGGCCATTAAATATCATAAAAGACCCTTGCATCTATATTCCAAAATCTCCTTTCAGACTCTTTCAGTTTAAGTATTGAAAAGTAGCTTCCCATTGAATCCAGTAGGATAATATTTATTATTTTAGTTTATCAGAGAAACAAAAGATAATTTTGAGGTATAATTTTAGCTTCTCACAAGCATCAAAACCTTACATTCCAAAGATTTTACCTTCCAATGAGAAAACTTGCAAATTCAGTAAAGTTTCAGATACACAGAAAGACCCATCCGTCACAGACCCTTAGCCGATGCGACACATAACCGACACCAGCCAGCGGACGGGACATTTAGCCGACAGGACATTGAGCCGGCAATGAGTCGCGCTCTTCCCAATGCTTTCAGATTTCTAATACTTTCACATTTCATGACTGCTTTGCTCAACACATCATGTTACATTTGTCCTGTATAAAGTCGTTTCGCTCCTCCCACTAATGAAATTTCCTTTCCCTGTCAGGAAGTAGAATGATTTACCCTACTCCTTGCCACACTGTAACTACTTCTTTTCCTGAATTTTCAGTATAGCGGTCATCACATATTAATGGTATTATCAGCTGGAAATAAGGTTAATCTGAGATTCATTCTCATATTCACCTTTTTCGATTAGTTCTGTTAAGAATATCTCTTCTATTTTGTCGAATTCATCCATCTATTTTTATAATCATGTATAATTGGTTTCTCTGCTTGAATTATGATTTTTCCTGTTTCTTTCAGCTTTTGAGAGTTTGGATTCATTTGAAAGTTTGAATATCTTTCAACTAATCGCATTGTTTGGACTCGTGCTTGTGTCAATTGCCAGATGTCCAAAGTCATACGGCATGCTCAGAGCCCATTTCAGTGCTGTGCTGAGTTAGCGTTTCGAATATATGCTTTTGGATATAGTCAGGGCCTTGCCACCTTTGGAAGGATACTCTTACCTTTTGACCCATGTCGACTGATTTTCCCAATGGCTGGAAGCAATATCAATGAAGGATATTTCGGCAGAAACTGCCGCTCAAGCAATTTTACCCATTGAATTGCTAGGTTTGGAGTTCCCACTAACATAAGTACCATTCAAGGCCGACAGTTTGAGTACTCTCGGTAAAATTCTTGGTGTTTACCAAATTTGGACTTCTCCATACTGCCTTTCAGCTAATGGGTTAATTGAGAGATTCTGTCATTCACTAAAACAAGTGTTAACCCTTTCGCGCCTAACGGGACACATACGTCCCAAGCAAATTTCAAAAAAATTTTGGGACAAACGTTTCTCTGTGTAATGAGAGACTTTCCCACCAGTCCTGCCAATGTTTTGGAAAATATTTTCATTCATAGAACATAGATGGCACTACCGTACATAATGCTATTCCCGCGTTTTTGAAGTGTTGTAGCAGCTCATTCCATAGTGTACGAACGTAAATAACTTATTTTTGGAAAATACCGCCTATTTTCGATTAAATTTTTATTGATTTAGTAATCTAAGGCCAGATAAGTTACTCACGAAGTGGATTATTTCTAACAAACTGGTAAGTGGCAAAGTTTTACTTACGTTTTTATTATCGGGACGTATATGTCCCTCTCGTCTTGGATGGTGGGAACACATTGTCCCAACAGTCCTATGTGATCATTTCTCTTGCTATTATATTTTTCGGTTACTTTTGAAATAGTTGCTTATTATTTTATATTTAGGCACAAATTAATTAAATCTAAAATGACTCGACGACGGGGACTTACTGATGAAGAAATAAAAAAAATTTAGAAGAGTCAGATGACGAAGATACTGATTTGGATGATGAAATAGACGACCCCGATTTTCAAGATCCAGCACACAGTTTGCAGTACTCATCCGATTCAGACGAGTGTGAAATGGATATAGATCATGATACCATCCCCCAAAATACAAAGAACGGCGAGGCTTTGAGTGATACTGATACGGCATCACTTTCATCGGTTGATGAGATATCATCAGATAATGCTTCAGGCTGCAGGCCAATCTTATGGTTTCATGCAGATTCAACTTTCCAACCTCGAATGACAATTCCAGCAGAGTCATCGCCTACTTTGTTATTTAATTTAAATCGTTCATCTACCGAATTGGACGTTTTTCTAAAGATATTTCCAAAAAGTCTTATGATTTGGATCACTCAGTGCACAAACCAACGACTCGAAAAGTTAGGACAAACAATTCACCCTACAGACCCATCTGAAATTATGCTTGTCCTTGGATGCATGCTTGTCATGTCCTACAATAGGGTGCCAAAATTCTCTCATTATTGGTCATCTAATCCTTCTCTGGGAAACGTAGCAATAAAAAATGCTATTTCAAGAGACAGATGTAAAACGTTGTTGTCGAAACTATATTTTGCTGAACCAGAAAAGCCAGAAAATGCAAGTAAAACATATTATATTGACGAGGTTGTTTCGTGCCTGAAACAAACCTTCAAACAGTGCCGAAGCGAAAGCTCATATCAATATATTGATGAGTCAATGGCAAAATTCAAGGGACGTTCATCCCTGAAACAATATATGCCAATGAAACCTGTGAAAAGAGAGATAAAAATTTGGCAGTGATGTGATTCAAAAACAGGATATGTATATGACATGAACATTTATTCCGGAAAAGAAAGGGGTGAAGTTCAAGGAACACTCGGGGAACGGGTAGTATCAAAGCTAACGGAGACAATCCGAGGAAAAGATGTGATGCTTGCGTTTGACCACTTTTTTACAAGCTTGCTTCTGATGGAAACCCTGAAATTTCCTGCTGTTGGTACGTGGATCAAGACACGCAAAGATGTTCCTAATTTTACAACAAAACTAAGCAAAAGGGGGAAGGCTGAGTTTCTCGTAACTAAAAATGGAACGATGTGTGCGAGGTGGCTTGATTCAGAGGAAGTGATGATGCTAAGTAATTGCCACGAAGCTAAATACGCAAAAGTAAATCGCACCATGAAAGAGGGAAGCAAAAAAGAATTTGAGTGCCCTGTGGCAATCAAATTCTACAACAAAATCATGGGAGGTGCGGACCAAATGGTAAATGTCTATGAATTAGATAGAAAATCTTGCAAGTGGTGGAAAAAAGTGTTTTTTCGCCTATTGATGAGCACAGTGGTCAACTCATGGATTGCGTACTGCGAACTCAAACATCGAAAAATCCCACTTCTTGACTTCATTGTACCTCTTGCAGAAGCCTTGATGACGTCCGGAAATTTCAACGCACAGTATCAACGCCGTAGAGGAACTGAACGCCCTTCCAAAGCATCACGAAGTTTACTCAATGTTGGTGACCATCTGCCAGTAGCAACAAACACTCGACGGCAGTGCCGTAAATGTGCACAACAAAAAAAGGAATCGTGCACTAAAATAATGTGCACTATATGTAATGTCCCATTGTGCATTGATTGTTTCAAACCATGCCATTCATAATTAAATTTTTATGACTAGAAATTTATTGGTTTTCTTTACAAAATTACTCATTGAAGACTAGTGCGACACATATGTCCCACTGGTCAGGACTGATGGGACACATAGTCCCGGTCCTAAATCAGTGTTTAAAATTTTCCTAAAAATATAACATCTTAGTTTTAGCATTCTAGTGTGCCCTACTCATAGTTTATGCAACCAAAATTGTTCTGTTGTAAAAAAAAAAAAAACTCGTCGCAAAAGGGTTAATGGGCCATAATAATGTCCAATATACAGTGAGCCTTCCAATTATACTCCTCGGTCTTCGAGCACGTGCAAAGAAGAAATATGAGGAACATGCTTGGAAATGGTTTATGGAACGACTATTTGTCTCCCAGCAGAGTTTTTGCAACTCACCCAAGTTTCTAATTCTTCTGATCCAATTTCATTTTTACAGAAGTTACTGAGGCTGTGAGAGAGATAGCACTGGTACTTACATCAGCCCATGTTAACAAGTATTTTATTTACCCAGCTTTAGAATTGTGCACTCAGATGTTTGTGGGACACTATGCAGTAAAACCACCACTGACTTGCCCATATGATCTACCATTTAAAGTAATAAAAAGAACTAACAAAAATGTTGCCTAACTTATTAAAGGAAAAGAATCTGTGATCAGCTCTGATAGTTTGAAACCAACATTTTCAGTTTCAGATACTGTAGCATCGGTTCCTGTTACTGAGCAGACTGCTACAGTAAAACCAAATGACACTGTACCTCCAGTGTAGATTACTCTTCCTGGCAGAAGAGTCAAGTTTAATACTAGGTACCTCTGACTCATTATGCCTTTGGCACATGTATGTGTGTGGGGGGGAGTACTATGGTGGAATATTTGCATTTTTGACATTTGCATGGCATGTCCATGTTTGCTCCGCTGTTCCTGTGCACACTTATTGCAGTATTTTTTTTCCAATTGCATGCACTTGCATATAGCTGCATTGACCATTCCTAAGCCCAGAAGTAGTGGCCATTTTATTGTGGAGGCTCCTAATAGGCAACCACTGTTAACTCCTATGAAGGGACAATTTTACATCCATGCCTTCTCCGGGATTCGAACCCGGGCCCTTTGATATCTCAGTCAGGTGCCCCTAACACATAGCTGAATTTTTCGCCGAGTGATTCTCTTCCACCTGTACTTCATTGTTCCTGCTTGTTTGTGGTTGCTGTTTGGTGTTCAAATGTGATGTCATAGGAGTATCAAAAGTTCATTCATGAAGTTAATTAAATGTGTTAAAATTATTTGAAAGAAATATAAGCCTAAGAATTTAATATTTAGCTGCCAGTATGTTTGAATTAAATATGCAACCAACAAAAATGTCTTACCAGTTACAAATTTTCCATTTCAAATCATAAAACCAATATAAATTTGGATTTTTTGTTTGCAATATTTTTATTGTTTTTGTACATTTTAATAAGTATTTAGTAATTAAAACTTAAAATTTATTTAAAATATTTTTTATTTTGCAAAAAAAAAATCTGGCCCATCAGTTGTATTCAGATTGTGCTTTCAACCCACATGCCAATTGAATTTGAGACCATTGGAATAAAATATATTTAATTTATTTAACATATAATTTTACTTGAGTGAAGCAATTATTCAGATAAATGTATTGTCATAAAATTAAGTGGGTTTTTTTTAGAATAATTTTGTATAACAACGTGAAAAGTTAAAAATATATATATATAAAGAACTACTGCGTTTTGAAATATACTCTTATTGTTTTCATAGATCATTAGTTTTAGTTTCATAGATCATTAGAGAGGTATGTAGCTATATTTGTTTTACTTTTCTTTCCCCCCTGAAAATTTTGTTCTGTTGACAAAATTTTAATGTGCTGTAATACTGTACATGTGCTGTAGGGTTTAGTGGTGGTCTTGTGAAATCTGCTTAGAATGAAACAAATACTTTATCATAAGTGTGGTTTCTAAGAGAACAAACTAGTTGTAGCATGGGTGCTGTTGCAGTTTCTTCTACAAGTAATATCTACGTAAAATTTTTAAATCTCAAACAGAAATTGCATTATTAACTAAGCATGTGCTACTCCTAAAGACAAATGGCTCTGATTATCTTACTATGACTTATCTATTTACCAAAAACTGCATTATTATGGAACAGGTAAAGCATTTATTGTTCATTTATTTTTTTAGAATTTATTTATCTTATTATATTGAAAGCACAGTGGGCTCCTGATTATCGAGGCTAATACTGGGGAAGCAAGTCACATACAATTGGAAATTGCAAATTATCCAAACTGCCAATTTTCATGCATATGTATGGGTTTATTTTTTTAAAAAATGAGTAATTTGACTCAATTTTTTAGAACACTTAGTCAAATTTCACTGCATATTTTTTAAATGCTATTTTATCATTGCATTTGAATCATCTTTCCTTAATACAGTCTGGTCGATTTCACATTCTTCGTTGAGGGATATTGTCAATTCGCCATGTTCAAAATCTTTTGATTAATGTGAGTTTTTGTTTTAATGTTAAAACAACTTTCTTGCATTTAGTACTTGTAGTGTGTTCTGTATTTATTTTTTAATTCCAAAATTTTAAATAAATTTTTTAAAAAGTAAGAAGAAAATATGGAAAAAGGTAATCATTGAAACTAACCTAAACACATAATTCAGGGCATTATCAAACATATATTTGTTTTTTTGCACACTTTTTAGCACAGTGTTGATTGTGGGCACTGCCTTGCATGGATAATCTGAAACTAAACGGAGAGAATACTGTAATAAGGTGACTTTCCTGTTAAATTTTAAGTGTTCATTATTTTTTATGTATCATGATTGATAATTAATACTTATTTACTTTTCTTGACCTACCCTAGGGCTCAGTCACTTCTAATTTTAAAAGTTAAGCATGGCCAAATAGCAGGGTTCAAGATTCATGCGTAATTGCCCGCTGGTGGGTTTGCTTTGTAATATTGAGTTAAAAAACAACAGTTTTGTGTTGAGAGGTAGCTATTCACAGATTGTATGGTTTGCTCCACTTGTGCATAAGGTGACTTATATTACATGCAAGTTATTAATAAGTCGGGCAGTGAAGCTGGCACCTGGGTTGGCAACACTTCTTACTTTGAAAACAGTTGAATTTTGCATTTCCTTTCCTAGGGAAAGTAGTAAAACCTGCTTCCAAGTGTTAATAGGGTCTCAAAAGGAAATATCGGAACTCTAAACGGCATTTTAAATTTGTGTTGTATTTATTCTGCTGACAATATGCATATTATCTTTTTATTCAGCCATTTTTGCTTCCATTTATTTTGTGTTTTTCTTATTCATCTAAAGAACTCTTTTTCATTGCATACACTTAATTTTGTCCTCTTTTTTAAAATTGAATACACCTTCTGTGATTAGATGGAAGGTATATGACTACATTTTTTTCGCTTTATTCTGATGATGATAGTGTTTATAGTGCAGACCGTTTCTAAAACGATGGCCCACATTTCCAGAAAATTTGGTTTCCTATGGAGATGGTCATGTTAAAGAAATAATGTTCAACTCTGAACTTTATGTTTTCAGAGGGGGTGGTGATTTTTAGAGGTGGATGTCCCAAAGAAGTTATCATACACAAGAATATCATCCCAAAGAAATTACCATGATTGCAGTATGATTGCATTTTTTTAAAAAATTTTTCACGCCTTTCACTTTTTTACTCTGTGGTAGAAATTTTATAGCATCTGAGTCTTAATAGTTGAAAGTGTCTAAGATGAGATTAAAAATAGTAGTAATGTAATGCATCCTAGAAAAGTAACATAGCTTTGTGTCCTAATAGTTTATGACCCTAGAGTTTATATTCCTATCAAAAGGTAAATCAGCATTTTTAGATATTGCATTTGAAATTTACTAAATCTACAGAAAGATGTGAGAATCATTTCGGAACAAACATTAAATATTAATTGATTGCAGTGCGTTATATAGCAGCAGTACATCTGAATATTTTTTATAATCAATCATAGAATGTATTTTTGTCCAAAAAAGGGCCTAAAAATCAAATTTATTGCACTTAACATAGTGTGCATAGCCTAAGGCCTAAAATTATTCTGTCCTTCTAATGCGACATTGCAATGGCTCCCAATCATTAGATTCAACTCTTTCTGTGGTGATGCATTTCATGTTGGTTTTGAGCAATAACCAAGCTGAATCTAACAAACCCAGAATTTTAACATCAGAAATCATGTGCTGTCTATTGATTAAAAGGTAATATTAGCTTTTCTCAAATCATACTAAATCTTTGAATATGATAGCATTGTAAAAATGTAGCTCTTTTATTAGGTGTCAAAATATTGTTTCATCATTTCAAATAACTTTACACCATGAATCCACAACAAGATCATGTGGCCCTTGTAATTGCTTAATCATCTGCTGTTCATTAACAGAAGATTTCTTCAGAGGGTTATGGGGTCCCACTTCTGATTTACAGTGCACTCAGAAACAATTGTGATGGCTTATCAGCAACTCAATATTTTGTAACTGTCTAAACAGTTTTTTTAAGACAAACATATAAGATGCGTATCATTTTGTATCGCAGTTTTCTTTGGCCTTCCCTTTCTCTGCTGATCTTTGAAATTTCCAGTTAAGTTGTGATTGTTGATGCATTTACCAGCTGTCAGATAATGACAAGATTTCACAGCAGTTTAGTAGTAAGAAAATCCTTCATTGTGAGGTGTAATAATTATAGCATTCGTAATTATTTGTTTGCAAACAACTTCTTTAGTCAGTCATAAAAGAAAATGAAAATTGCATCATAGAGCTCTCAGTATCAAAAACTTGAAAGTAATTAATAATCATTCTTTTATAGGCAGAATTTGGTCTTGAGGCAGAGCTATGGTAAACTGAAGACTCTATAGTTTAACTGTGCTTATAATTAGGAATTCGTTTTTCATAACTTTTTAATAATGATGTTACTTTAGAATAGTAAAAAGTTTTGAATTAGATATAAAGTTATTTGTAAAGTTAATTTATTAAATTTGCAATTGAAGTTTGATTTGAAAATGTGGTTATATGCTCAAAATACAAGTTTTTAATAGGTGCTGCAGAAATTTTGCATTAAACTCCATATTTATAAATTTAGAAGAAAAAGGAGAGTCAAAACATAACATGTAACCAATTTTAAAATGCACACTAAGCTGTAATAATATAAAGTTGTTACTAAACAGGTATCAATGTAAGAAGGTAAAGAAGTAGTAGTGACATCTGAATAAAATTTAAAATGCAGAACAAAATTGGAAGGGGAAAAAAAAGGTAATCTCATACATATAGCAGCCACCGTCCCTCACTTTTCATATATGCTCAATACTTACAATAATTTTGCAGCATTTCATGTTTGGTCAATATTCAGTATTTCTGAATGTTTACAGGTTATGAATATTATAGAATTACATTTACCCAATTTCGTTTTTATTTTTGGTGCAATTGTTCTTAAGTGGGTGTTACAATGGGCAGTGCATGTCTTATTATTGGCAAATCATGAGTGAAACTGATTAGCATGGTAAAAGCATACTCAGCATGTTACCTTTATATAAAATAATTTATTGTATTATGCCCCATGCTGAAAATGAAGCTTTTAAAATTTTTTTTGACGTTTTTTTATATTGCTGTTAATTGACATATCTTTACAGATTTACTAATTTTTAGTTTTTAATTCTTTTCAGTTGGTTCGCATTTCCAAAACAATGCAGTCTGTGGAAAAAGTAGTCTTTTAATGGATTCAAGTCCCGAAAATTTGCACATGAAAGAAGATTCTTTAATACATTCTCGTTCCAAATTTGCATCTGAAACAGATGAAAGTGAAGTATGTTTTTTCGGCATGTGTTTTATTTATTTAACTAGCTTTTCATTTATTACATTAAAATCTTTTCACATGGATTTGTATGGTTATGTTTCCTTTAACATGCTATATATGTATTGAGAATTGTTTTGAGAGTTTGTAAGCTGGTAAGATTTCACAAGTTCTTCTGTCACTTCGAAGATAGTCAGTGTGATATTTCGTTAGTGTGAACAAAACTAACTTGCTTTGTTTATGGTGAAAATCAAATTGTATTTAACAGTGATTAATGAGAAAAAGCTTGTGCTTCAGCGTAATGCTGTGCTGTACATGCCATAAAAGGCTATGGTGACTTGGCAGGAAATCTGTGGGAAGCCTCTAATAACTTCTGTTGTCCAGATTTTGTAATAAGCGAGATGATGGCGGTGCAACATGGACAAAGAAATGAAAGCTTCCAAATTGAGTATGTGATATGACACTCAGAAAATGGTCTTTAACTGATATTTGAGAAACTAGCTCATGTTTGCAAATAGTGTATATAATGTAAGGGGCAATGTTCCAAAAAGAAATCTTCACCTTTCCTTTTAACTTGAACTGCAAATAGTGATTGATGTTCGTGACTTCTTTGACAAGCGTAATAAGCTGTTGTATGTATGCATTGATAATCTAAATTTTGGATATTGATTAAATTCCTTGAAATTTTAAGTTATGTATTATTTCCGTATTGTGACGTATTTACCACTTTATCAGTTTTATATTAAAATATAAAATATGTCTTCTAAGTTATACATTTAATTAAAATTTATCTATGTAACATTGAATAAATGCCTTACAAAGGCAAATTAAGGACTTGCGGCGATAAAAGCAATCAGGCAACTGGAAACATCTCTAGTATTTTTATGGACTGTTATATTTACAGCACACCTAAGTGGCATGGATAAAACAGCATCTAGGCATTCTTTCATGTTAAGCAGAACATTCTTGCGGGGTAAGACCATGCAAAAATCATAACATAGTCAACAGTTTGTCTTATTATTATATCCAAGCTGCAGTTTAACTGCAGATTACAGCTTTTATTCATCAAGCTGATCATTTTGAATCTGCGGTTAGCTGTTTTTAAATTTTAAAGTTTAAAAGTAATAAGCACATCTAATAATTCAAAGCTTTCTTTTAGTATTTCATGATTTTGTGAATATTTAATGGTCTCATTATTAAAAGATGTTTCTAATGTAGCATATTACGCTAATATTTATATTGGACTAACACATAAATTACACTAATCGACCTTTTTTTATTTTTTATCATTTCTTTAGCACTTGAAATTTTGAAAATTTTGTATTTTATCGTAATCCATAATATATAAAAAATCATGGATAAGACAATATTAGGTGTGGAAAAAAGTCACAATTATTTCTCTCACTTCGTCTTTTAATGTGGAGTTCTTCGGTGGATATACATAAACAAATTATGAATCCATTCACATAAAAAGCTGAATTGGCTGCTAAGTCACAGAAGATCGACTATTAAAAACAGAAAAATAAGCTTTGCATTTTCAACTCTTTCAGAATGCTCTTACTTGATCTCCGCATTTCTTAGTAGAACAAAAATATGAAATATTGATGAAGTAGCTGTGTATAGACTGTGAAATTCCACATACATCGTCATTATGAATTTAACACTTTTGGAATTACATTTAGTAGTTATAATCACTTTTTTCTCATAGAGTTTTGTTAGTTTGCTCATACTTTTACAGTTCAAGCTAGAGGATATATGCAAAATGTGTCCCAGTATAACATGGCATATTTGCTCATCAGAAGAAACAAAATACCTTTATATTGGCTGTGGTACTTTTTTTTCCTCTGGTAATATGCAATTTTAAAATCTTGTGTCGTGCTAGGAACTTCTTAATCAAGGCATACTCTTTCACCTTAAGTCAAAGAGGAAGTCCAGTTCCCATAAGGATAACCGATCCTTTAACTTTTCGATGTTCATCAATGAACTCGGTAGGGAAAAAAACGCTGTTCACATTAAAAATTGGACTGACTAACAGATACTGCACACATTTGGGAAGAAAGAATTGCTTTATCTTCAACTGCTGACGGCTTAATCATCTCCTTTATACTGATCTAGGTGATGTTACAGGCATTCATTATTTGCATGTATGATTCTTTGCTAATCATTTTCATTACCTACCAGGCTGTATTTGTTATGCATACTCTGCATTAGTTTGCTGTTTCATTCACAGTATTGCAATTTTGATGGCCAATGGTGTAAATAAAGAAAACTGATTACTTTCCTATAAGTCAGGAAATTAAAAATTACATGATATAATTCCAATAAGTGAAAAATACCATCTGTTTCTGAAATACATACATTTACATGGAAATGTTCATGTGGTTCTTATACATTCTGAGTTAATATTTTATGTGATGGGTATTTGCAAAAGTGTGTTTATTCAGAGTGTTATTTTTTATTGTAAGCCAATATTTATTCATGTTAATTTAGTAACATATAAAAGTATATGCTACAGTGTTATAGATTTAAAATTTTAAAAATACATAAATCAGACATTAAGTTTAATTTAAAGTGCTTTGAAAAAGCAATATATATAATAGGAGATCTAGTATGTTTCAGGAATATTTTAGCTGTAAGAAGCATGTCGGTCTGTTTCATTGTATATTGACTTTGCTCCATTATCATAAGGAATAGAAAATAATTTCAGAAGACTAACTTAATATGTTTATTAATGAAATGTTTCGAAGACCCTTATCTCTATAGATGAGTTATTTCATCCATCAAGAATATTTGCTGAGCATTCGTGACGAGATACTTCATCTGCGTCATTGCACCTTTTCATATTATCGTAACATGAGCTAGCAACATATTGTTGCATGCATATAGGTTTGTAATAGATTGAATGCACAAGTCCGATAATAGGTTAATAAAGATTTATTCTTATCAAAAGAAATATATCAAAACGCTTGAATTTTCCTCAGAGATAGTCATACAATATGCTCAGTAATAATCAGTAGTTACACTTTAAAGTACTGATATTAGTAATAATCAGTAGTTATACTTCAAAGTACTAAAAACTTTAAATAGAACGCAATGTACCGTGCATTTAAAGAAAAGGCCAATCTGATCTCATGCTGAACTCACAACAACACTAAGCAAACTGAAGAAAACAACTGAGCTGTCTCTCTCTGGCTCTAAAAAGTTTTTAACCAGCCACGTGTCATCTTTCTTGTAATTTCTGCTTCTTGATATTTCTAGAAAGAAAAAAAGAGTGGAATTATGGATACACCTGACATAGTGTTCAACTACATTTATTCAGTTTCAATAGAAAGTAAAGATATACCTATTTATTCAATGTTGTAAATGAACATGCTCCTGTATTTTTACTTTTCTGGCATAGCTTTCCCTTAAAATTTGTCTCGTGCTATATTGCAAGGGGAAATAAAACAATTTTAATTATAATTCTACTAAAATTAACTATCAAAATAGTAAATTCATAACACGGCCCCTTTTCTAAGGACTGCACATCCCGGGAAGTACAATCCCTAGACAGGAAGCTACGCTTACAACTAAAGCGTCAATGCAATAATAAACATTACAATACAATAGCAAACAACATTAGCAATAATTGTAACAAATAACTTAAAAGAAATCAAATGCTAAATCAATATGCACAAATTTAGAAACAAATGACCATGGTCTTATACTAATTACATTATATACACTATCTACTGTGGCCATAGTAAGGAGCTAGCCTTTGAAAGACTAAGAATTTGATGAGTTACAGATCAGAAGTACAACATCATTCAGCCTGTTAAGGACTATCCCAGAGTGATTGTAGTTTAGGACAGTGTCCTTTCCATTGAAATGTATTCCACAACAACACCTTGTCTCCTTCGTTGAATCGATGTCCTGTAGCTCTCGCAACATATCAGGTCTTCATCTTTTCCATCACAAAGTTGACTTGCTCTCATTCAAACTTGTGCATCTCTTCAAAGCGGGCCTGGAAATCTTGGACGTACTCCTCAGGCAATGAAGGTGCATCCAGAAGTCGACCAAACAAAAGATTGCAAGGCAGATGAAGGTCAAGACTGAAGAGCTTCTGGTAAGGGGAGTGTCCGGTAATATCATGAACAGCACTGCAGTAAGCCAGTAAAAAAAGAGGTAGCTTCTTGTTCCAGCCCTTTTGGTTTCTGGAAACCACTGAAAGGTTATTAAGAATGGTACGATTAAACCTCTTTGTCATGCCGTCTGACTAGGGATGTAAAGGAGTAGTTTGGGTTTTGTCAGTGCCAAATAGCTTGCAGAGTTCTTTAATTACAGCTGATGCAAAATTTTTTTCTTGATTGGAGTGTAACTGCAGAGACATTCCAAATCTAGAAATCAAATGCTGTATCATTAGCCCTATGACAGCCTCTAGACCAAGAATAGGATAGGCTTCAGGCCCCTTTGTGAAGTAATTTATGACACCAAGGATGTATTTGTTGCCATCAACAGTTCATGGTAGAGGTCGCAAGATGACAAAGGCGATGTGTTCAAAAGGTGCTTGTATGTTGTAATGTTGCAGCTTGCCTCGGCTGCATTTCTTCGGTCCTTTCCAACTTGCAGAGGCATCACAAGATCGGCACCACTTTTGCATGTCATCCTTTGCATTCATGAACTCTGCGAAGTCTTCATTATTCCGAAGTGGCCCCCTGTAGAGCTGCTAGTAATTCTTTAAGGACGTCCGGGATCTTGGAAGTATCAGCTGCCATTGGAAAGCATTTCCACCATCTGATTCGAATTTCCGGTACAAGATGCCTTTTCGAATAGGGAGTGAGTCCCAGAGGGCCCAGTATTGTTTTGTTGTAGGACTGTAGATCAAAGTGTCCTGCCAGGTAGGTTTTCTTGTTTGCAGACTCCATTAAATCAATTATGGGTTTAATGTGGTTGTCTTCCAACTGGTCTTTCCTGATTTCGTCATCACTCCGTGGGTCTCACTCTGCCAATGTTGATGTTTTAATTTGTTGTGTGGACAGATTAAGCAGTTCATATTTTGCTTCGACCCTGGAACAATGGCGGCAGCTTTCTGGGCGTGGTCTTCCAGACTGGACATCATCATTTCTGTGTGATGACTCCTTCCGATGACGGACAGTGATGCCATATTCCTGAAGTCTCTGTATCCACATGACTATTTGGCCTTCAAGATTCTTGAAATTTAAACGGCAGGTTAACAATGCAGGATGCGTGCAGAGCAGGAACTTTTTTGCCATAGAGATAATGATGGGAATGCTCTACGGCCTTTAACTATGACGAAGAACTCTTTCCTGGATACACGGTAATTCCTCTCCACTTTAGATAGGCTCTTGTTCCAGTAGGCATTCTTGGCTGTTTATTTCTTGCGTCAGAACAGCACTGACACTCTATTGCTCACATCCATGTAAAGAAGAAATGATTTGTCGAGCTGAGGATACATCAGGATTGGAAGCGTTGTTAAAATTTCCTTCAGGTTGTTAAATGCACCCTCACAGTCTTTTGTCTACAAAAACATTTGCTTGCTCTCTGTCAGCTTGTGAAGGGTGGTCTTGCAGTGGAAGAAAAGTCCTTCACGAGTCTCCTATATTAGGTGCAAAGAAAGCCCTAGGAAACTTCTCAGCTGATGGACATTTTCAGGGCATCTCCAGTCTTTAACTGCTGACACTTTTTCAGGATCCATACACACACCGTCAGCAGAGATCACATGTTGAAGGTAAGTCAATTGTCAGGACTGAGTGTTCGGTGCATATTCTTAATAAACATCTTCGTGACAGCTTAAGGTCCTGATCTGGAACAGGGAGCTGAATTCAGCTATGTTTTGTGGTAGAATACTTTAGGGTCGGTTTCTTGTCACTGATATTCCATTTCAAACCATTGAGTTGTCTGGTTAAATCATCTAGATGAGCAGTGACTTGATCCTCTGGCTCCTGGAGTTGAACAGCTCTCATCGGGTGGCGATCTCAACAAGATGCTTGCTGGGGTGCTTTGAATTTCATGGTGTACACTAGAGCGCTTTTTAAATCCTTTACATCCGCCATTCATAGAGCTTTCTCTATTTCAGGATTTTGTCGATGAAGTACTGCAGGGACAGAATTTCCTTTGTTTCTCTTGGGTATTTTGAAAAGGCGAGAAGAGACAGCCTTTCAACATCTGTGGGCAGCTCCTGCAGTGTTTCCATGGGCTTCTGTTGAAGCCCACTGTAATCTTTTAAACATTTCTCCCTAAAGCACAGCTCCAACACACCACACAGAGCCTCGAAATACGGCCTTTTGTTTTGGGGAAAAGTCTGAAGGCTATGCACTGCATCTGCTCTCAGAGAAACAGTGAGATGACAGACCTTAGCTTGGGGATCCCATCCGTTCGCTTCCGCCAGTATAGAAAATTGTGTCTTGCCAAGAGGTCTTCCCATGATATGTGGATAATTTCAGAGAGGAACGAGTAGGCATTGGCAAAAACTTAGAGGCATCAGAATTGCTTCCTGCTGCCACTGTGCTTTTTTTCTAATGTGTCAACTTCTTTGGCAACGGCAGCAGAAACTCTGTTTGTAATTTGTTGTTCGATATGTCCTTGGATGGCAGAAACTCTTTCTTAATTTTGTTATTCGGTTTGTTGTTGGTGGGCTGAAAGTCTTCCTTCGATTTGTTGCTTCACAGCAAAAACTCTCTTTTCTAGTTGTTCTTTCACAGAGGAAACTGTTTCTTCAATGTGTCTGACTTTATTTTCAACAGCGTCTATTCTGCCTTCCGTTTGTTTTATATATTATGCAGGTAATTTTTTTAAAATTTCCTCTTGACCAGCTTTCATCTTTTCTTGAACTGCTTTCATCTGTTCTCTAATGAAATCTTGGCTAGCTTTTTTTTCTCTTCTTGGCCAGCTTTCGTTTCTTCCTTAACAGCCATCATCTCTTCTTTAACAGAATCTTGGCCAGCCTTCACCTCTTGTTTAAATGCAGGAAAGGTTGCCACCAGATGTTTTAACTGATTCTCGATCACTCTTGCTACTGGCATTTAACTCCACTCCTGACACCAAAAAGTGTTGCATGTGTACAGGTTTGTAATAGATTGAATGCACAAGTCCAATAATAGTTTAACTCTCCGAGCATTACTGGTTTACCCCTGCAATTTGAAACTTTCTCAAAATGTCATGAATAAGTGATATTTTCTTGATTTCAATTAAAAAACGATTCTCTCATTTTGTACTGTGATTCCTTTTCTCCCAATATACATCCAAACCGAAATCAGATATATTAAAAGCTAGCAGAAATTTTCACGTGTAATGAATATAGAAGGCAGCCCTCTACGTGGAGTTTTCCCGCTGTAACGCTGAGAGGGTTAATAAAAATTTATTCTTATTGAAAGAAGTATCAGAACAGTTGATTTTTCCTTAGATATATTCATATAAGTTTTCACAATATCACGCAGCAATAATGAGTAGTTATACTTAACTAATGACATTAAAGAGAACGCAATGCGCAGTGCATTTAAAGAGAAAGCTAATCCGGTGTCACACTGAAGTCGTGCAACAACAGTAACTAAGCAACTGAACTGAACAACTGAGCTGTCTCTCTCTGGCTTTAAATAGTTTTATACCGGCCATGCGAGTTCTTTCTAGTAATTTCTGCTTCTCAAGATTTCTGGAGCGCAAATGAATTTGGTAATGAAAATAATGTAAGTGTTGCCATTGCTGGCTGCAGCAGAATGTTGGCTCATTGTAACAAAATGTGAAACAAAGCTGCCCTTATTAAATCATGGACAGTAACGAGGGAAAGTATATGTTATTTTTTTTTTACATTTTAATTTTTAGTTCAGAATTATAAGTAGTGTGCTTTATATCACACATCAACCAATATATGCTTTTGAATTCTTTCTCTGCAATCTATGGAATGCTTGATAGTTGAGATCAAAATTTGGTTAAGTATACACGTTTTCTGAGATTGGCATCTCTACTCAACCTGTTACCTCCTGTTTCCAGAGCTTTCACCCTGGAAACAGGAGGCCAGGAGTGATGACTTGGTCATTTTGATACTACTACAACGGCATAGTTTGCAGCAAAAAAATAAACATTTTAAATTTGATAAAACAGACCTTAAAAAACTGTGGTTAAAAAAAAGCTTTAATTTAGAAGAGATTATATTATTACTGTATGCATTTATAACGTTTAAAACATTAATAATACTTATTTATTAATTTTAAAATAATGGAAAAACGTGCTACATTTTCTTAAATGTTGCAGATTTTTTCCTCTGTGCATTTATTATTAAATCTTGAAAAAATCTATGGCATTCATTCATTATCTTTTCGTCATGTGCATACTAAGTGGGAGAATTCTGCAACTCTTTCTAATAATATAATGAGGGCATTTTAAAGTTAGGGGGGCCTTAGTTTGGCATAATTTTGAATATATGTCGGGTTTTTCCCCCCCTGCAGTTAAAGAAGAGGAACTTATGTTTGTTTGCCTTTGAAATTGACAGTTTTATTCAAAATTTAATCTAATCTAAAATTGCTTTTGCGACCGAATTATAAATTTTCTATTGATGTGTTTCTGTTCTGATTTGATATAATAACAGATATTTATAAAATAATTGTCTAACTTATACTCACATTTATACACATACGTTTAAATAAATGCATGATCATGGTCTTAAGTTTGACAAAACAACTTTGCTTGCAATATCTAAAGATAATTAATTAAAGTTTCAAATGAGGGACAAAGGAGGAACATCTTTTTTATGCAAAATTACTTTGGTGTTTTTTATGATTATAAATTACCTAAAATGCTGAACTAGATTTCCATTTTACAAATTATCAGTGCATTCTTGTTTATTTTTACAGTTAGATTATGAAACAATATTTACATTGTCGTTTATGAGTTCTATTTTAAAACCATTCATATATGATTTATTATTCCTACATCACTTTCGTAATTGGCCTCAAAATGAATTTTCTTAAAACTTAATTCATGTAGTCTTTCAAAAGCACTCTGCATAATTTTTTTTTCTCGGGAAGTTTTCATTGGTTAACATCTTTTGTGGTAATCCAAGCCAGCACTTTTTCATGTCATCTTCACAGTCACTGCATAGAAAATGTTTGCTGCAAATTCTTGCATTCTTCAGATTAACAGAATATGTGTTCGAGACATGTACCCATTTTTTTCAACAAAAGGAAATTTTCCTTTGGAAAAATATGAAATACAGTATCCCTATCTTTCTCATTTCTATGAATTTTATGGCACTTTGCTACAATGTAAGAAGACATATTATGTAAATGATACTTTATGTCGGTGGTTTCAAACTTAATTGCACACATTCCAATGCATGATTTGAAAGTAGCAAAAAAGGAAAAAAAAAGGAGGGGAGGGATTTTTTTAACAAAACAAAATTAGTTAATCAAGTTAAAAACTTTTCAGTAGATATTTTTAAAAGTATACGAATAAAATTAATGCTGAGAGAAATATCAAATTTATATATTGCCTAAAATCTAAAAGTTGGTATCTGCAAGAAATTTCTATTGGTCACAATTTGGAATTAAAACAGCTTAATATTAAAATACTCAGATTGGCATTTATTCAACTAATTGTAATATTTAGAACTACCAAGTAACTTGCTTTAAGCTAAAAGGAAATATACGAAAGCTTCCCAAAAGGAACAAAATTTCAGAATAAATAATGGCAACCTATTCCCTTTTTTTCATTTATTAGATTTTTCTGTGACGGAAAACAGAAAAAATTATATTTGTATGTAAATTAATGTAACCATCTTTGTTTTTTATACACATTTCAGCTGCAGCACCTCATGCTGTTTCAGTTTTCATGAAGTTTGCAATCTTAGATGGAAATTATGAAAAACTCAAAAACAAAGCGAGTATTCTTACTGCAAAAGATTCGTAACTTAAAAAATATTTATCTTTTGATAAGTACTAATAAAAATTAATCAAATTTGTTATCTTAAAATCTTTGAACAAGATTTATATCACAGTGTAAATTAATTAGATTCTAAGGTGTACTTCTCTAACTTTTGTGTGAAAACTGGAGAGTAGTGACTGCACAGAAAGAAGGGTTAAAATTATTCTTTTTTACACTCTTTAATTATTTACAATGCATCAACTCGATGCTAACAAACTACGCCTCTGCTTGGGGGGTAACTGAAACACTAAGAACTAAATTCATAATCTGAAGATATTCACAAGTTGTAGAATTTAGCTACATGGCTCTGACTATCCTGTTTTCTAACAGAGTGTTGAAGATTAAGTGGCAGCAAAGTAATAGCTGTTATAGAACGTAGTAGCAAGAACTTGTGGAAGACGATTATTATGCAACCACTTGAGAGCTTGCTAAGGGGTTAAATGCTAGTGCCATGTCCCTTAGTCGCAGTATTCATCACATAAACTTGACTTAAATGTTCAATTGCTGGGTGTCGTGTAAGCTGACTTGAGCAGATAAGAACTGACATGTTCAGGCCTGCACGAATCTCGTTGAATGTCAATGCAAGGACAAAATTCTGGATTTTGGGGGATTGTATTTTGATTTTTCAAAAAGATTGTATTTTGGGGGATTGCTGTGGGGGTCGTAAAGAGTATCCGGAAAAAGGTAAAACTCTTGCAGTTTGAAGTTGCTATCAAGGAAAAACGTTGAACTGTGTTAAAAAAAAGTTAATGTTCCATCAAGATAATGGAAGACTACATGAGTGTGCATTTACCGGCTAGACTGTACAGACTTGAATGGAATTTTTTGCCACACCCACCATATAATGCCTCCACATCGCTCCTTCGAATGTCTACTGTTTTTCACACCTGAAGCTGCATCTGGCAGGTGCTATCTTCTGTTCTGCACGAGATGTCCGAAATGAAGTTAATCTGTTTCTGGACTTGCAGCCACCAAGTTTCATGGCCAAGGGCTTTAAAACACTACCAAAATGTCGGCAGAAAATCAGATTTGAGTGGTGATTACTACCTGCACTAAAAATACTTCTTTCATTTCATTTTTTTTTCCTAAGTTCATTTAGAATGTTTTTTGGTGGAAAACTTTCGTTGCAGCCAGATATTTCCATAACTTAACATGCGACATACATAGGTTAATATCTGATACATTGTATTCTTTAGAAAGGTGAAGAAATTGTAATAGACATTCCAATGAAGATCTTGAAGATCTTAAGTTTACAGAATTGCCTATCTCTCCTATGATTAGAATCCCTACAGTTTGTAACAGTCATGTAAAAAGTAACTTGACCTAATTGAGGTTTCAACGATAGTCCTTTCTTAAAGATAACACATGCATTACTGCAAACTATGCAGATGTGAGTAGTATTATAGTGACCAAATTGAAGGCTCCAGGTAAATGAAATTTTTTGATGCTGATGAATAGCTCGATCAAATACTTTGCTGGAGTGCAAATGATATTAAGTAACCTGTCCTTAACGTTGCGCATTGTAATTACAGCAAGTCCATTTTCTCCGCCACGCTAAATATGTAGCGTATTCGGAGACTAAGTACTGTTTCATTCTATCGCCGTCGCAGCGCTGTGGTAGACATCCCGCGCATGCGCACTAGTCTTTCTTGTTTATTGACTTTCAATTGTCGCCATTTTGGTTGCTCTGTGTTGTGTTTTCGGTTTGCTGTGCACATTCAAAATATTTAAGACAATTAGTTCTCCTGCTGACTGTGAGATTCATGCCGTGATTAAATTTTTGAACGCGAGGAATGTTAAACCGGCCGAAATTTATCGTCAAGTGACAGAAGTTTACGGTGAATATGCGATAAGTGATGGAATGGTGAGAAAGTGGGTAAGAATGTTTAATGCAGGTCGAACAAATGTCCACGCCGAGGATCAGAGTGGTCGGCCTTCTGTTGTCACCGATGATTTGGTAAGGAAAGTTCATGAAGCAATTCATGAGAACAGACGCTTCACAATGACAACTCTTTCAGAGGCATTTCCACAAATTTCACGTACTGTTTTGTTCGAAATTGTGTCTGACCGCTTGAATTATCGCAAACTGTGTTCCTGATGGGTTCCAAAAATGCTCACTGATTTTCACAAAACAAAGCGACTTGGTAGTGCCCTGACATTTCTCACCTGGTACAGTGATGAGGGAAAAAACTTTTTAAACCAAATTGTGACAGGTGATGAAACTTGGGTGTGTTATTTCACACCAGAATCGAAACAACAATCGATGGCGTGGAGACACACTCATTCTCCAAAAAAACAAAAGTTCAAAGTGACAATGTCATTACAAAAAATCATGTGCACTGTCTTCTGGGATAGGAAAGGCGTTTTGCTTACTGAATTTCTTCCCAGAGGTGAAACCTTTAATGCGGCACGATATTGTGAGTCTAACAAAACTAAGGTGTGCCATTCAAAACAAACAAAGAGGAATGCTCAGTAAAGGAGTTGTGTTGCTCCATGACAATGCTCTGCCCCATACTGCTGGTGGTTAATTTGACAGTTTCATTGGGAGCAGTTCGGTCACCCGCTGTACAGCCCGGACTTGGCGCCGTCCGACTATCAGTTGTTCCTGCACATGAAGCGCGAGCTTGGTGGCAAGCGCTTTGGATCTGATGATGACACGAAAAATGCTGTGGAGTCGTGGTTATCGAAACTGGCGGGAAGTTTCTTTGACGATGGTATACAAAAACTGGTCACCCGCTATGACAAGTGTTTAAACATTGGCAGAAACTATGTTGAAAAATAGTTAAAGACATGTATTTTCATGTAAAAATAAAATTGGATTCGAAAAAATTGTTTTACTATTTTTTTTTCAAAACGGTACTTAGTTTCCGAATACGCCTCGTATAAGTCTGGAACCGTCTCTCTATAACACTTCCTGGATGTAAACAGATAGCTTGGTTGTCAAAGTTGGAAGCAGAGGCCATTTATGAGAGGTGTCCAACTTTTAGCTTCCTAAAACCGCACTAGGAAGAAGATGAGATATTTTGGGCCATGCAAATTATTTCTAACATAAATGGCAGCTTGTGACCTCTAAAATAAGTAAATCACACTTTAGTGTTTTACACTAAGTGCACATTAGAATGCTTGATAAAACCTTATAAAGTAAGCTGCAAATTATCCATATTCACATTTCAATTTATTTAACACAAGTTGCTTATGCAAGCCAGAAATATTACAACATTTCTGAAATTGAAACAATAGGCACACTTTTAAAAGCAAACTCCTTTTAAACAGCGTGCCTCCAAATATCAAGTCCAGAGCGTCGGTGAAAAGTGGTCCTCACTTATTCGTGAGCCTGCTTTGCTTCACATCTCCAGTAAGAGGCGTGATGTTTTTTTGTTGCCAAGCTGCATCCCGGAAATGAGATCTCTGAACCACTGTTCCTTTGTTTCGGCATATTGCATACAGAAACAGTTTTTGATCGCCATATAAGGAGCGTCGGCCATAGAGTTAAGAATAATGTCTCCCAAAACTGCTAATTCCTCAGGTTGTAAAGTGGAAACTACGTGGTGGAATTTTATGCACTCGATTGTTACACCAGCCAGTGCGAACACGGCTTCCATCTGCCAGAACCAGATTTGTTCACCATAAGGGAGGAGCTTTCACAGCTACATGTGCTGTATTTGCAGTGGCTTGATCTATGCCATTATTTTCCATTTTAGGAAATGAATAGAATATTTCGAAAGGGAAACTGACTAGGTGCAAATTCCGATGAGAAAAAGTTCACTCAAGCCTCATGATTCATCGATGGAATAAGATTCACAATTTACAATCCATGCGCATTCTGTGACACCGGGTCATCAACTTAGTATTTATACATTAGAATACTTGATAAAACCTTATAAAGTAAGATGCAAATTATGCGTATTCACATTTCAATTTATTTAGCATAAGTTGCTTATGCGAGCCTGGAAATATTACATTTCTAAAGTCAAAACAATAGGAGCTTTTAAACAGCATACCTCTGAATATCAAGTCCAGAGCGTCACTGAACTCCGACACCTGTCTGCTTTTCCTCATCACCACCTTTTCTTGTTTGTTTTCATCTGAAGTGTGCCTTGCTGCACACACTTATTGCATATGCTTCAGTGAAAGTTTGTGGGTTAGCTTGTTTAATCACTGAAAGCAATTTTTCGGTTTAATCTATAGGAGAGAAATGGGTGGGTTTGAATGCATTAGTTCAAATTTGCTGTATGTGTAATAATATATGTAAGAAAGTGCATATATAGAAAAGTATTAAGTGATTCAGCAGCAGTGTTTCACTTGATTCATATGGCGAGTTTCCACTGCCTACCACAATTGACAGCTCATGAGGAAAAGGGGGAAAACATATTTGAGATATAAGATATTTTCTCTTGCCTTCTAGCATGCCTTCGTCGAGTAACGGCAGCACATTTGGCGCATATTCGAGATGTCTAGTTTCGAGTCTTGGCTAGGGCGTTGCATACTTTTCATGTCTACTGCTTCCAAATAACCTAATGACTCTACAAAGTAATTGAAATTTACAAGTTTATGATTATTTTTCTAATATAGTGACAGCAACTTAGAATTATTTTGACGTTTCATATCTAACATTTCATTCTAAATTTTATATATAAAGATAACAAGAAATAATAAAATGGTATTTGGCCTTGAATTTGAAAAACTGATGCATCAGTATCTTGTTTGATTAGGGAGTTTTCAAGGTCTTTATCCCATATTCAAGATAATTTTACTCTTAGTTTCAACTAATGATGACATGAACGAAGCATGATTGGGCAGCTGGATAGGTATGATTTCCAAAAAAGCATGCATTCTGTTTGAAAGTTTCCTGGAGTATCAACTGTATCAACTGTAAATATCAACTGTAAATAAAGTCATAAAAATACAAAAATTTTGGTTATTTTTTAAAAACTCAAAGTCTGTTTTTAAATCCTTACATCAAATTGAAAGGTAAGGTTACTTATTTTTCACCTACATATTGACTTAACCTTTCATAATTGCACAAACAACATAACAAATTGTGGGATAAAATTCCTCTCACTGCTCAAAATAGCATTTAGACACTACACCCCTTTCAACACACCTTGAATTATTTTAAAATGTAGCATCACTTGTCTCTACTGCAACTTCAGAATGAGAAATGGTAGAACATGAATCATGGTTTCTCATCTTGGCGATATATACAATCAAAATGAAGATAATCACACCATGCAGAATTCGAAATAAGATTTGGAACCTGCACTCGCTTAAAAAAAATTATTTTATTCCCTTCTCATAGCGTCAAGTAACCTGTGCTTCTAACCAGCCTCAAACGACAGTTACAAGAGTTAGTTAGCACCATTTGAGCAACTGTACCAGAGGAAGCCGTTTAGGTATTGGTACATGAGCAGTGGACTTTGCTTAATTTGCTTAATTTGATCTACAGGGTTAGTTTTATTTCTGATTTGAACTTTGCATTAAAATTATGGAACGGCAAATATTACGATTGGTTTTTACCCGAGAATATACTTAGTGATCTGCTAAGCTGTGAAACTAAAGATGAACTTTTGGCATATTTTGAATCTTTTACTGCAAAATTTGAAAATCTCAAATTTACAGATGACGAGATATATCAAGACCTGCTTGTCAAAAGAAAATGTAGCAGTACCCAAAATTGAAGAGGAACTGATTAAGACAGATGAGTATGCTCTTAAAGTTTATGAAATTACAGAAAAGTTCAGTCTTTAGATAAATAATGAAGTTTCTCATTTGTGAGATTTAGAAAGCTTTAAGTGTGATTACCTAAAATTAAATTAAAGAAATACGATGGGGATTTTAAAGGTTTGATTGAGTCTTAAGCTGCATTTTCCAAATTTTATGATTAAGAATCTCTTATAGCTGAGGATAATTTTCATTATTTACTTCAATGCATAAAATTGAATTCATTAGGTTATAAATTATTAGATGGCTTTTCCCCATGTAAAGAGAATTACAAAAAAGCTATTGAGCTTTTAAAATCTAAATGTGGCAAGGAAGAGTTTTTAATTCAATATTACCTGCAAGAACTCTTTAAGTTTAGTATTAAAAAAGGAATTTATGAAATCAGCAGTTCAGTTTTAGGATAGTTTACAACCTCAATTAACAGCGTTAATCTCCTAGGATATGACAATAGATAAGTGCGCATCTATGGTATTTCCATTAGTCAAATCGGAATTCCAGAAATAATATTTAAAACTTGGGATTGCTGTCATATTTCTAAGAATATTTCTGCCTTAAATTATACAGTCTGCATGACAGAATTACTTAACTTTTGAAGTAGAAAGTGAGGAAAGATTAAAACTTAAGATTTACGGTTAATTTAATGACAAAACAAAAGGTAATTTGAAAATTAACGGGAGAGATAAAGATATTTTTATGGTTGCTGAATTAGTTTTAACGAAGAATTCTCTAATTAAAGAAAGTTTGCATTTTTTTGTGATAGAAAAATTCAATTCATAAGGCTGCACTGCAGTTATTGATTCTTCTGTTGATGACTGTAATAAAATGCTGAAGAATAAAAGTTAGTGTATTTGATGCAGAGCAGGTCATAGGAGCTCAAAATGTTGAGATTTTATAAGATGCGTTCTGAGTAAAGGTCAGCATTTCTCCATTAAGTTGTAACATCTCACTGGCCCAACTTGTCAGAAACTGGGGTAGTGATTGTGGCTATGTACAGGGTTGCCATGCTACTTGGAAAACCGGGAGAACCGGAAAAAGTCAGGGAATTCGAAAATTGATAAAAAAATTCAGAGAAAAGTCAGGGAATTTAAATATTTTAGACAAAATCTGGAAAAGTCAGTGAATTTCATACAGCCCCCAAAAAACGCGAGTTTTTTGCAGACATTCGAAGCTATCCCTTTCTTGGTGCGCGTCAGCGCCATACAAGCAGCTGGTACAAAGCCAATTTTTGCAGCTCCAATCAGATTGTCTTTTAGAAAGGCAAAGCAAGTTTCCAGTAGCCTCCAGAATCGAGAGACTCCCATGTACATGTGCAGTGCATGTTGAACTAAAGAAATTACGTATTCTTATATAAAACAAAATCGGTTTAATCATAGTATACAGTACCATGGAGGTTAGAATAGCTTCCATGTATTCTATTATTCTAACCTCCATGCACGGTACACACAGGATTTGGCGACATTATGATGAGCAGTAAACGGGTCATATTGGAGTTGGCAGCAGTTTTCAAAATCGGGCCTAAGCCGTAGCATATAGTAGGATTTTACCGCAAAATCTTTTAAACATTTTTATTTATTTATTTTTCTTTTTTAATAAATGCCTCATTTGCATTTTGCAGTAAAATAAAAAAATAGTAATCAGTCATCTAGGCTAACCATTTAATATAATTATATTCGCCAAAATATCGTTGATTATTGTAATGCAATTTTTAATTATTTTAATGTTATTCATATCATTTAATGTTGCTTCTTCCCTCTAAATTTATTTATTATTAGTAACTAATATTTTCAAATTTCTTCTGTAGCATATTCCTGAAGCTAATTTTAGCAGTGTGATGACATGACATCACGAAATTTAATGCACGTATTTTTTGCTTATGTATGCTGCTAAATAAATATAAAATACTTAAATTTATTTTAAAAATATCATTAAATGGATTTCTTTCTTTCATTTAGCTGCAAAATGTCTGCAAAAAAAATTATTTTTTAATCCAGATTCGACAGAGTCTAATCTTAATCTTCGGGAAAGAAAACAACTATTATAGTTAAAATAGTAATGCTTTGGGGATTATAAGTCGTATGTAATTGGTAAATTTTTGTGTTTGTAAGTGGTACCATAATTAATTTACCCCTTAGCCAGCCAAAGTGCATTACACGGATAGACTGGAATTTTCTTAAAACACACCTGGAAAACCTGGAAAAGTCAGGGAATTTCATTTTCCTGTTTGAGTGGCAACCCTGTATGTATACACAGAAACGTAAGAAGGGGTTAGAACCCTTTTTATTTTTGATCTATAAAATGACAGATGCGTCTACTTGACACTCACAAACTGCGTCAACCCAGCGGTAAACTCAAACAAAACGTAAAACTAAAAGTAATGATTAGATAAACAAATATCACTACCGACGAGGCTCTGAAATCCTAAACTAACTGCGCTTTTAGTTACCGCTGAGATTTCAGTAAGATTTCTGGTTAAACAGTTGAAAATTAGCACTTCTGCAAAGATAGGCACACAAGCCGACACACACTGATCTAAATTCTAATGAGCAATCTCTCCAGCTTAGCTTCAAAGCAAGACTCTCACACTCTTGTTTCTTCTACTATTTAATTCAACTAGCTTCCGCGAAATTTGAATAAACTGCGCATGCTACTAAAATTTATATACTCTGGCACGGGCATTTCTAGGGGAAAATGAAGGCTAAACGGGAAAGATAAACTTAAAATAAATGTTAGTTAAAATAAATATAAACCCTACAAAGTATTCCAAAATTAAAAACCATGAAAACAACAAAATGTCATGGAATGAAAATAAATCGGGGGTAACTAAAACTGTATCTGTTTCTCATGAGTATTCGGTTTCATATTTACGAACTCTGATTGTACTTTATTGTTTTTAATAATAAATCGTGTCTACTGAGAGTATTATGTGATTTATTACAGAAAGGGCAATGCCAAGAACAGAATGTCAAGTTTGGGTAACCGATACCATTCCACCCTTCAGAAAGACATTTACCCAAATTCCCTAATTCTTAATGGGAAGAAACAGAGAATGAGAAGAAGATAAATTAAATGAGAAGAAGATAAATTATGTTCTCAAAGAACTTATGTTAAGAATTCATTTGCAAGAGAATGTAATTTGATGCCACGGGGAAAAGGAACTTTTATCGCAAATTTTGTTCAGTTGCATCCGCTTTTGACACATGATTTGTGCAAAACTAAGTAATCAAGTATTGATTCTCAAAATGCTTTTGAATTTTACATCATTGGATCTGATCAAATCAAATTTCTAAGAGATCAAAATTTAGAAAAATCCTTAAAAGCAAAGGCATTTGCAAATCCTTAAAAGTAGAGGCATGAAGTAAGTGATTATTTAAAAGATAATGAATATTTGGAGAACATTCAGGTATTATTTTAAGTGCTGATGTTTGGGTAAAAATTATAGCATCTGATGTGGTTTCTGTTGAAAAAAAACTTAGCTGCAGTACGGACCACTCTACGATGGACTTTTTTAGGTAGTAGTTAGGACTCAACTTCTTTTTTTTTTCCCCAGTTTGCTTTTTTCAATGATGTGCTTTCCCAAAACATTAAATTTGGAAATTAGAAAGAAATGCTAGGCATTTCAGGTCCTGTTGAAAGAATTGTCGCTGTGAGATCGAGTGTTGAGCTTCCGTGATGTCTCCTCAGGATGGCAGGTTCCTTGTGGCTAAGCCCAATTTTGTTGAAAAGTTTGGCAAAAATGCATTTTTATTCCAATTAATTCAATTTTTTTAATACTGCAGGAAGCACATTTATCTTTATGCTTGGTGAATTATAGAATTGAATACTTACAACGTTTGTAGCTGTAATTATGTATATAAACAAAGTAAGGGGTATTTTAAAACAAACTTTCAGTGTTTGTTAAACTACAATTAAAATATTTAATATAAAGCAACAAACCTGTACAAGCACATCCACACATATACATTTGCAATGAAATTTTAAAATTGTTTTTCTGTGTAATATATTCTGAAGCATGTGTCTATGCAGAATCTTGCATTACAATCTTTTCATTCAAAGTAAGATGTTTTTCCCGAAGCTCTCTTCCTCTGCATAGTTTGAGAGCAAACAATTTATCTTCTTCTCATTCTCTGTTTCTTCCCATTAAGAATTAGGGAATTAGGGTAAATGTCTTTCTGAAGGGTGGAATGGTATCGGTTACCCAAACTTGACATTCTGTTCTTGGCATTGCCCTTTCTGTAATATGGTTGATTATTATTAATTGAAAATTATGTAATTGTTGTCTTTTCGTACTATATTTACATCATATAAAACATGAACATTAGAGATCATAATAATGAGGAGCCCCCAAAAGATAATTTCTTACACTATTTCAAAGATTTTCTATAAGATGGACAGTGACTAGTGACTGCATCTCTAATATCCACTCCTCCCATATTTTTATTCTACAACAATATATAGTTTGGTTTCTCAATACTTTCTTCCGTTTTGTAATTTTGTTTACTGCTAAAGCTCTGACACCACTGGTAATCAGATCTTCTTGTAATAAAGCTGTATAGTAAGCTTACGATGCATATCTCTTTTGTTTTGACAGCTAAAAATAAAAAATAAATAAATAATTAAAATAAAGCAATCAAAGCTAAAATTTACCTTCACACAAAAGAAAAAAATTGTATACTGCGTACGAAAAGTTGAAGCTAACTAAAAACTGCGGTAATGTGAAATATTACTTCCTTAGAAAGCCACTTGAAAGAAACATAAAATGCACATGCATACTTAGCACGCTTGTTTACATTACTGAACCCTGGTGTCTACCCTTTAAAATCAAATGAAACAGCCCAAGGTCAAAGTTCAGGCATCATATTCCCATTTATAATGTTACCATAGATATAGGGTGCCATCTATTAGAATTAAAAGTATTTAGATTTCGTTCCATGTGGTTCACGTATGTTACAGCTGTCTAGTTAGATGCTAATCATCTGAGATGCACATGTCACACCCGCTATAGATGAACCGAATAATACCATGGCGTATACAACACACCTATCAGGAAAGGGCTAATATCTTTCACTATTTAAGTTTTGACCTAATTATTAATTGAAAAGGCCTGCTAACATTACTAATGCTATGTATATGTGCTATATAGAACAGGGTCTGCAACCATATGTGTATGACCACCATTGTATCTGCCTATAATTTTATGTGCGCCCGGTACGTAGTAAATAGACTACCAGTGGCGCCCTGGGAAAATAACTCCAGGTGTGTTGCCGCCGATCCCTCCAAGGTTCTGGGCCCGGGTTTGAACCAATGTCCCAGTTTAGAGGATATTTAGTGCCATTTATTTAGGCGGAAAAGGGATCACCCATAAATTGTTTATAGTTAGCAGTTAATTAGAGGGATTTAATAGACGTATTTGTTTATGTATTTATAATTTTAAATGGGCTTACTATGCATCTCAGTTTGAAGGTATTGTCCCGCAGTCCAAGCCAGTTTATCATTTTGGTCTGGTTATTTGTTAAAAATATCGTGTATTATTGTTTTCAATAATGAATATCCAAAATCAAGGTACAGATCTTGACTTAAAGATGAACAACTTGACAGTTGGTTACAAGCAGGAAAATCATAATGCTTCCCTAATTTGTGAAGCAATGACATTTGAAATACAATACCAAATATCACAGACTTTTATTTGTTTTTTTTTTTAAGAACACAATCAATAATTTTCTGATCTTGATATTATAATTTTGGAATAATTTTTTGTATATATGTACATGTATTATTAATTATGTCAGCCTATAAATTTACCTTCAAAGAATAAATGTGCCCACCACCCCACCAGTACAATGTACTCTAAGGTACAAAAAGATTGGGGCTCCCTGATGTACAACTAATCTATTAGTAATATAATAGAGTACATAGTCCGGGATCCGGACTTGTTGGGACTTCGGCGATTCCGGATAGTAGATCATCAGTTTAAAGCTTATCAGATGGTATGTAGAAATTATAAAGTTAAAAATATGAAATCGTGATTTATGAAATAATGAAGCATTTATGTTCTAAAGTGTAACAAAAAAAAATTATTTGTTTACTTTATTAAACATTTCCTTCAATGTGAGTTGTTTAAGTTGCTTTTTTGTAGTAATGTTTTCTCTTTAATTCTGTAGACAGATATAATTTCTTATTCAGTTACTAAGTTCCATTATTCAAGTCCTGTAATTGCTGTGTCCATAATTCCGACTAACTTGTCTATGGACATTTTTTCGTTTTAAATAACCTCTCTGTAACTTTCTTCACTATTGGTAGTGGTAGTTTTTGGATCTAGAACCATAACTACAGGTAATTGCTGTTTGTTAATTGATTGATAATTGTTGTATTGTCAAAAAACTTCAGTTATATCATCTTCATTTATTAGCGCTTCTCCACATTTCTTCAAAAAAATCCATTAATTGGTAAATTTAACCTTCGGTTTACGATATCCGAAAACATCCGCATTTGCGGCTATCATATTCATCAACCGCACCATGAAATATGCTAGCTGGCCATAAGGTATGCCAAGCACTTTTAAGGTATCTAGAGACACATCCTCTCACGATCCTGCGATGCTCTACAAAGCAGATTTTACACTAAAATATTTTAAAAAAATTCTTGACTAGTCTTGCTATTATACTTTATCTTTCACTGAAACTATGTGCCGAACATTTGTCAACAGTCGGGACAATTTTTGCCTTATCAGGTTAACCAACCGAATTCTGCCGAGGCTTGGGTATGAAATGATTTTCAAACCAATTATTCTTTAACACTTATGTCATCTGTGTTCTTTTATTTGCATGATATAGAATGGGAAACGTTTTACTGCTTTAACTGTTCCGAGTTCAAGTATTTTTTCCGATTAAGAAAAGTTTACACTTGTCCCGTTCCTGCCGCATTCGCACATGCTAAAATTGTTAGTCTCACTTTGGAATCTTTGATGCAAGTCGGAGCGTTTTCTATAAAAACTAGCAAGCTATTTTGCACAACCATGGCAATTTATAAATTTGGTTAACCAACTTGTCGAATATGTGCACTGAGTTTTTAAGTTCATTTCTTAGTGAAATATTTTAGCTTGTGCCATTTGCATTGGACCCGTCAATGGCACGCCCTCGCTGGAATGCTGTCTGACCCATTCAATGATCACTTTGTCATGAGCTTCAGTTTTAGCATAATGAATAATTTTTCTGTTATTCATTGCGAATAAGGTGTCGGAATCCACAAAAAAATTTTTAAAAGTTTCTTTTTCTGTTTTCTTATGTCATATACTGTTGACTTTCCAATGTCATACACCCCGATTAATTTTGAGACGGATATACCATTACCAATTTTTTCCAGCAATTCCACTTTTTGTTTAATGGACATTGAAACATGCTTTTGCTTTGTAGATGCTGTTGCAGGTCCAGAATTTAGAAACTTTTTTCGACAGGATCAAAGGTTGAAACTTTAATTTTCGTCAAATTGCTGTAATAAAACAGCTCGCAAAAAATAATTAAGCTGGATCAAGTCAGAAAGGTAAGCAACAGCTCAATCTGCTTTATTGGCTGAAATTCCTTTGAATCAATAAAGTATAATTTTAGCCTAGCTTAACAGCATCCGCAATACATTATTGGCCTATGTATCATGAGATTGGCGACGAAAAACAAGTTGTTCTGCTAAATTTTGTCTTTCTTCTATTGCACAGTGAGACAATTAATCAATCCTGATTGTACTAGTTTAGTTATTTATTATACTTACATCTATTTCTTGCACATGCTTATCTGAATCCTGAATATATAAATTCCCACATATAATTAAATCTTATCGAGGGACGGCGCTAGATATCTTAATGCATGAGGCAGTCTCTGTGTGTTCTAAATTCTGCTACCAAGCGCCTCCCTAAAGTTCTAAATTTTTGTGGCCTCTAAATTTTGGATCCCAGTGCTTTCTCTAAATTCTAAAAAATTTTTCATACCTTAATTTTGTTGCTTGGTGCTTCTCTGAATTCCAAAAGTTT